>JBAMBD010000476.1:0-12179 GCA_037043625.1 Drosophila melanocephala
AGATCACTATAAATTAGAGCAAGATAAGAAATCATCGACTTATTGTCTTGGAATAAATCATGCATTCTCAGGGGCAGAAACTGAGGGTTTCTGTTAATAGTCTGGCGAGCTCTTTCTTGACTCATTTTAAATTCATAATATGTTATGTAAATGAGAAAAAGTGCAAACTGGTGTTATTTTAAACATGAGTATGCACCAACTACTTTGAAGATTAAATTCTAAAGCTTAATTTCTGTAACTTTCGAAATATATTCGTGTGATGTGGTGTTTTTTAAATGCCTGATTTTTAAATTTGCCTTTATATATTTATCAGGTGTAACAGTAGACCATTCCACTTTGGACATAATAAACTTACAGTGCTTTTGGTTATTGTTATCCGGCAAGATATGAAAATCAGAGAAGTGGTTAACCGAATTTGAGCAATCCATTGAATGCTTTTTTGGTTCGTCACAGAGGTTTTATCAATAGAATGTGGAGTTCTTGCAACACGTTAGAAAATAACTTTCTATCCGATAATCCAGAAGCTATAGAAAATAATGCAAAAAATTGATTTTATATTGGGAAAATATTCCAAGTGAATGATTTTCGTATAGATTCGAAACAGAACAATAATTCATATTTAGAAAATATTGCTTCATTATACTTTGAATGCTTTAGAATTCCTTGATTCGAATTAGTAAAAAGTAACTTTGTAAACCCAATTGTCAATGTAAATTAATTTGTATTTTTGACAATACTTAGAATCAAAACTTTACTTTCAAGAGTCTAGTATAAAAATAATATTGAATTGTAAACAGGAAACTGCATCACTATACATTGAACAATTTTATCTTCTTATACAAATTGAGTTACGGATATAACAATTTATAGAATAATATTTAATAGGTATATAAAACGATTGGTGATTTGATTTTTAGTGAGTCGTTTATTGTCACTAAAAGACTAAACTTTCTATTGATATCAGGTCGTTTGAAAGAATAGGTTTGAAGAATTAAATTTGCATTTTGTAAGAAATTATTTCATACAAAGTTATCGTAAGTAGATTATTTGATACTTGATCATTCTCCCTTTGAATGTTTCCAATAGACTTCATCAATGATAAAAAATTCGCATTTATTATTCAATAATTATTTAATTGGACAATTAAGATTTAAATACGAAAATTATTTAATATCGACCCAGTTGAATAATAGTAATAATTGATTAGGATAATAAAAAGTTTTCAATTGAATTGATCTTAGTACAAGAATAAGAATTTAACAGTCTTCTATAAAAGATCGGATTACTATTAGTATACCAATCAAATGAACTCATATATAATAGCGAATTAGGATAAAGAAATAAAATGCTATAGACAAAGCATTTGTAAATAGATGATGAATTTCTATTTTTGATTGCTTCAAGCCCGTTCGAAACTGAACACTTGAATTATGCTATCACTCATATTATCATGTCTCGCTTGAAGGTGAAAAGAGGAACAACATCTTATGGTTTAGATGAATTGAATGCTCCATTTTGAATTATATCACTTAATTATATTATTCAAAAGTTGATTAACATTAAATATCATTTTTCTTTCCTGAAATCTTCACCGCTGCATAGTCTTTTTAGAGTAATGATCATTCAAAGCTACCAGGCGTAATTCTTACATTTTTTATGCTTTACGTAAAAACTTCACGGAATAAGAGTCAATCTGAGACTTAAATTATGTTTTCAAATATTTCATAGACTCTAATATTTAACATACCATCGTCTATCGTTGTAAGTTTACTGGTCCGCTTTTTAAAGCAAATCTACCATCCAAGATTCTGGAGACAAGCCAGACTATTCATTGGTAACCTTTGATTAATGAATAAAAGAGTAATAATTCATCCTAGTCCGAAGATTTATAATCTGTTACCAAAATTTTCTATTCAATACATTCTACAACTAGATTTAGCAACATCGCTGTCTATTTAACTTAAGACACAGTCCTCTTCAAGAATTTTTTTGGGATAACGATTTTGTAGTTAAGTAGTGGCAATTCTACTGTTATTGGGCACGCTTTATCTGTGATTTACGAGTAGATACAAATTATTCCACTCAACTTGATTCGAACCCGAGCCTGAAGTTTTTGTTATTATCAGAAGTCAACTTCACACCACTGCGCCATGGCGGCTCAAATATTTCAATATCAATTTTTCTTTATCTGTTCTTTTGCATGTTGAGTAAAAATTGAATCAAAATTTATTATAGTCGTTTTAAACGTTAAAAGGATGTAAGTTGAGATGTAATAATTTCAACTTGCAGTAACTAAAATCATTATACAACAATTGCTTTAGAACATACTGAAATCAATGCTGCTAATAGTATAAGGATTGGTACTTGCTTTTCCAGCGAATTATTTATGTTTGCTAGTAGCAACGGTATAAGAAAATTTCAAACACCGCCTGGGCAGTCTTATAGATTCTCATTATAGAGAAGAGATGAAAGCATCGAAACCAGCTATGAAGACATACTGATATGAAAGGTTGATTCAATTACCAAAGCATTTGTAATTGAAATTGCTACTCCCAGATCAAATGGAAAAGCAGATTGAAGACAAGCGGGATCAATCCATTATTATTAGTTTATATAAATGAGTGAGTGGGAGAAAAATAAAATTCATTCTGTTTCTATAATGCGAATATAAAAAGGTAAAATCAATTAATAATGATCAATATTCTTATTATGCAATTAATTTCTGATAAAGATCTTTTATCCAAGAGAGTCTAAAAATCAAATCCTTGATTATATTAAATGTTTAATTTTATTTCGTTTATATCAGTTTTATAGTATATTATAATATATACTCTAATTGTATGGATTTGTCTCGTGGATAGAAATTACTTTCTATAAAAACATCCAAATTTAATTCTTTTAAAAGTATTAAGCAAGGAGAAATCTGAATCTAAACCCGAGGATCTATTTATCAAGCATGGCATCTTGCGCTTGTAGTCTCTCATTTCTCGAGACAGCGGGATATCTATTCATTAAGTTCTATGTCATCTTCTTCTGCTTCGAAAATTGTATTCTGACACACCCTAGCATATTTTTGAATCTTGTAGCGCGAATAAAATTTTTCATTCAAAATTTTTTTATATCAAGTTGTTTGCTAGAAGATCAAAATAAATCGTCATTATTAATTTTGAGCCAGTTTTCCAAATGATATGAAAATTCTTTAATAATCAAATGAGCTGATAATCTTTATAATGAGGATTTCAACTATATAATCGCATCATTGAAGCCAGGTTAATGTGTACCATTAATAAATTTTAATTCATTGCATAGATTTTCAGAACCTATGATTCACAGGAATCAGGATTTAGATTCGCAAACTTAAAACCCAACAATTTAATGAATATCCTTGCTACTGGGTTATGCCTTTATAGTTTGATCAGAGTGGATATTAGTTTATTTGCCTAAAACTCTTTAGTTCTTTTAATATAGAAGACTAGTGATTCGATTCTTTAATGATTCACTGACTGAACTTTTTTCCATTTTTATCTCCATTATCGGAGTATAATGAAAAGCTTCACTCATTTATACATGCTCATAAATATTCTTTAAATGATGCTATGCTAAATAATAGTGGTTTTGGCATCTGAATATATTCGATATTGCATTTAATCTGATCGTGTTGATAAACCATAGAAAGTCAAGAACTTAATACAAAAAGATCTTGAATGCTAATTCTATTTATTTATAATACAAAGTCAAGAAGATTAAATGATGACTCTTGAAATTTATCTTTCTTTTTTCTCAGTTTATTTGAAATCCTACTAGTTATCTAATTTGATCAATATTAATAATTTAAAATCCCAATTACTTGTGTTATCTACGACATATGGCATTCGAGCACAATAATATAGATAATATCTTTGCCATCAAAGTCTTCTCTCTTCTTGGATTTAAACTCCTTTGCTCTATAATTAACTGGATTGTAGAAAAAATTTTCCTAAATATATATCACATCAGTAATTTTTATATCAATAGGTTATTAAAAAGACTTTTGAATCCGACTTTGATTAGATAAGCAAATTCAAGCCAAGAGGAAAAAGAAAGGCAACAGATCAATCATATTTAATTTCGAATATAAAATTTAAATTTAAAAAAATCGCTTTAAATCGATCGGAAAATAGGATAAAGAAAAATATTCTGTTTAAATTATGGAAAGGGTAAAGAAAATTTTTATTTTTTCCAGATGATTTCAATTCTTTTGAATATTGTAAGTTGTTCTTATATGGAAAGCGTGAAGTTATCTGAAATAAATAATCAACTCGGATAGAATGAGCATGAAAAGAAAGTCTTGAGATCAGTAAAAGAGGTTAGCGGATTCTCACATCTAGAATTCAAACGGAATGAAAGCTTTTTGCAAAAGTCTCAATCCGATTATGAGACAGAGTTTATCAGGCTGTCATCATACGATTCCATAAGGGAAGAAAACATCTTGTAAAGTTCTCAATCCAATTATGAGACAGAGTTTATCAGACTGTCATCATACGATTCCGTAAGGGAAGAAAACCTCTTGAAAAGGACAAATTCACACCAAATGATGTAGTGGGTGGATCTATGCAACTTCGAACAAAACTTTAGAGAAATTTTGAAGAAGAAAAATGTTAGCCGAGGTCGTCAATCAAATATAAATGAAATTGAAGTCGACCAGTCTGCCAACTTTGAAGCTATGCATCGTGAAAACAACCCAGAAATTAATCCTGAGAAATTCAATGAGAATCATAGTTATGAAGGTTTATTTTTCATTGATGCTGAGATTAATGACCTTGAATGAAAATTAAAATCCAAAAGGAATCACACATGTTTTTCTGATACTGAAATTGAGAGAGTTTAAATTTTTGCTGATGCATCTGGCCATCTTTTATTGACAATGATGATACTGATAACTCATAAAATGCTACTTATGTTAAAATATTCAATCTTTTGTACGAAAGCTATATCATGAGAAATAAAAACAGTGACTCGGCTCTTGGTTCAAAACAGGTACTCAGTAATAATGATAATGCATCAAATAGAAACAGTTCAAATATTCTTGAGTAAGGAGAATCGAGTTTAGACTCAATATGTGACTCCAATAATTTATAATGGAGTAATATAAATAAGATCAAAGATTTTTATTTGACCCTGAATAGATTTCAAGAATACGATTCTCAAGATTTCAGTAGTGTTTCTAATGTTCTTTAAATCGTTTCTATTCTTCAGTCAAAATCTCAAAAAGCCAATTTTTTGATCTGCGAATTCCGCATGTAAATAATAAAGTCGTCACTGGAAAAATGGAGAAAAATCAACCAAATCTCATGCTCCTTCTAGAACTATTCAAGAAGAGAATTAGTCTGAGTACAAAAGAGACGATGTAAGATGCTTGTCTGAACAAAAAGCAGTTGGTGCAGGCGATCCTCTTCGTAGCAAATTTCAAGTTTAGTAAATAAAAATCAATTCTCTGCTTCTAATTTAAAACAAAGTTCTGATTGGCATTACTAAGCTATCTCGACAATGACTCATTCCAAAGTCTCAGCGCCGTTGTTCCAGACAGAACTTTCTTAGAAAATGAAGACAATGCTGGTTAGGTCTTTACGATGAATTTTTATCCACATAATGATTTAGTTGATTATGATGATATTCGATTTGGATTACCACATGATGTTGATGTATATTTATTAGTAAGTCATCAAACCAAAGACTCCAAATGAACCAGATAAAAAATAATAATTTTCAGTCCTTGCCGCAATCAACCTCTAAAAGTATTAATATGGAAGTTTAAGATGGATTTACTGAATCTAGCGATATTTTTGAAATCAAATCAACTGAAGTTGAATGAAGGTTTTTGAAAATCTATCAGTACATGTTCATCTAAATTCGATGGAAAAATTCAAGTCACATATATAGATTGTTCAGGATCGAATTTATAAGCATTGTCGAATTGATGATGATAGAGTGCACACATATGATCAAATTTTGTTCATTACGCTGAATTTGGTTTCGGAAATGACACTTCTTTACTTACAAGTGTGTTCCATTTTTTTTCCCTTAAGTGTATCAATTCTAATCCGGTAATTAATTCAATTGACAATGAACAAACTTTCAGAAAGGCTATATCATACCATAGCGCAAAACTGAATTCTAATGTTCCCTGAGAACGTACAAAAATAGTCGTTCGGAGCCTTTCAAGCCGCACTTGAATAAAATGAATTTTTAAAATGAAAAAGCGCTTGAGCCTTCTGCTGGAATCAGGACAAGAAGAAGATTGAAGACGAGAAAATTTTCAGTATTTAATGATGGCGTAAATACATTTTTAATTCATTTTACTTAAAAGAATGTATTCAATTATATTTAGAACTACTACATTAGATATCAAAGGCTCCTCTCGACAAAGGCCCAGTTATTTTAAGCAGAATTACTGATTTAAGACCATCTATTCAGATATCTTAGCTCATAAGATTCTAATGCAGGTACATTGAAAATTCTTAGAGCAATATCAGAGAAACCGAAATATATACTAGGCAGCTCAGCGATTAAAAGCTATGCTAAAAATGATATCGATCAATCATTTCGGATTCAAAGAGAGGAAAAAGAGAGATTTCTGAAATTTTTGCATTAATTTGGAATCGAAGCAACTATAGCAATCATGTAAATGTGGATTCAATGAAATTTCCTTTTTACAAGAAAAGTGCTAAACGAAATAAATATTTGCTTCAATTTTGTATTAAAAATGTTTAATTTTCTTGTTTGATTAATTTGACTATATCGATAATATTTACAACTTCGATCAATCTGAATCTTCGTAGCATTATCATAGCCACAATTATGACTTCTCACCTTAAATTCTGTGTGTATTTTTGGGAAATCTTTATTAAAAACCAAACAGATTCAATCATTTACAAGTACCTGCTTCTCAGAAGAGTTTGTAACTTTTCTGTGGTTGCCTGTGTAAGCAACACCGCCTTGAATCCTGTTTTAAATCTAGAATTGCCACCTTCGTATACCCAGATCGAAGCATATGCATTTTCTGAGAAGAACCCCATCAGTATAAGTCTAATATTTCACGGCTATACAAGAAGCACATATTCATGAGTTCGTAAAAATGCTGAAAGACAATACTTGTGAATAGATATCAAGGGTTAGAAGTTCTTTCGGGAGCAATCGAAAGTTTTAAGATGTAAATTCACTGGTTTTAGAGTTTAACTGGGTATGATGGATTTGTTAGACTATGATTTTTTATAGGTTTCTGAAAATTTTTATTGAATATACTGATTTTTTAGTATCTAATATAACTGATCTCAATTCTATTGAATAAATTGAATTCTGAAAGATTTTGAAATTGGTATTGAAACATAGATACTAGAGATAAATATTTAATTGTTTTGACTAGACTTTTTGCTTGAATAATTAATCTACAATGGGTCTTCAAATTTAGATATATAGAAAAAGATATTATTGATTTCTCATTTTAGTGACAACCTTTGTTGCTTCTTATAATAGTTGTCATAAGACTGGCTTAATATCTGTTATTATTTTGGAAATCGCATAGTTATAGAACTTGAAGTATTAAACTGGTTATTCTTGTACTGCATTTCCATATACACATAAATCCAAATCAATCTTATATACATAGCTCTGTTGCTTTAGCATTAAATAGATGATTTTTATATAAATTAGAGATCGTGTCAACCATAATATTTATACTCTATCATTTTTCTTGCACGGCTACTTTAAACAAGCTCTTCGCAGTGAATCGATATACAAAATAATAACAATATATTTTGAAATATTAACAAGTTTTTTTCGGAAAGTTGATTTGATATAGTCTAATCTACTTTCATCTGCTGATTGTATGGAAAATAGTCTATATGTTCCTTACTATACAGATTTGATTCGAATACTAGCATTAATCTGGAATTATTTAATTTAATAAAGCTTCTTATCTTATGATCAGAATCGTTACAATCAATGTATTGAATGTTTTGCTTTTTAATTAGGACAATGAAGTTAGATATTCTCATATTAGATCTTACTTAGAACTAGTATGAGCATATCCAGAACTATTAAATTTATAGTCTAGGTACTAAATTCATCTCACACAACCCAGAGGGTGTCTTCTGAAGATTCTCTCTCCTTTGGCGCAAAAAAAAGGTACTAAATTCAATGTTAGAACAGATTCGAAAGCTAATTGAGATTTGAGTTTCTAAAATCGAAATTTTATGAATTTTTATAAATATTGGTTATTTGGACTGAGTAATTTCTTAGTTTTTGATGTTTTTAAACAAAATTAGATATTTATTAGAAGAGTTTTAAGCCGTGTCTAAATAATAGATAATGACAAGCTTAAAAGCGTTATTTAAATCTGAATTTCGAAGTCAATAGTAGCTTTCAAGCGTATTTTTTTTGTTACGATCAAAGGAATCGGCAAACCATAAATTTAAATATTGAATGGAAATTCATGTTCAGTTTTTCTCGGTTGAACGATCTACTATATGTCAAAGAGATGATCTTATACGTGGATCTTGATATTCTATTTTTGTTTACTCAAAGAGCAATTTCGAAGAAAATAAATAAATCTTTTTATATTCCCAGGAGGACATCTCATTAGACTTCTTCTACAAATTATCGTTTGAATTACTAATTGAATGATTTTGAATCTACATTTGGCATTTATTTCGATCGGATTGCATTCTGTAATTATAAAGCTTTGAAAATTAATGTAGAGTCTAATAAGAAGATATTCTAGTCCTATGTTCCAGTCATTTCCTTATATTTTCTCATGAAATGAAATGTTGAATAGCGGAATGTCATATTTGGAGTTCAATTTGGCGCTTTCATTGTTGGTGATTCTATGTAGTAGGTGTGTGAATAGTAATTCATTTTTAATATGAATAACCCATATTTGTGATTTTTTGAATCGTATGCTTTGATTAAAAAATTTCAAAGTATTATTTTTGATCGATCCATGTGAATTTTTGAGATATCTCTTCAGAAAATAGATCTGATGCTTAAATCTGTCGATTCAAAGATTTTCAAGAGGGTTTTATTTACAATTAAGCGTACTTTTCATAAATTAATTGCCACATGTGTTCGAAGTAACGCGCTCTCTCTAAGACAAGTAATTATTATTTTTATGATGAATGAAATGATTAAAATAAATATATTCAAATATCTTAGCAAACGAAGGTGCGTATGTACAATCTTCTTAAATTGATATCTAGAGAGCTTGCATAAAGGGTAGACTGATAAGTTTTCATGAATGAATATTGCATCTCTTTTTCATTTTACATTTCTCTTATATATATCAATAAAATGGTTTTTATGGATGAAGGTAAATATTAAATAATCGATAAAAATTTCATATGCTTTTTTGGAAAGTGAAACCACCAAGTTAATTGTTTGGATTTGACACGTATATAATATAAAATGTCATTGTTTTCTGACGTAGATACTCTATTATATCTTGATCATACAAGAATAAAAATAAATAACTCTGTATCGGATAATCAACATATAGCTAAGTAGATAGATCGTGATAACAATAAAAATGATATTTGCTTCTCAAAAATAATATACACTAGATGAATTCAACTATGATGAGAAATCGCAACTAGTATAGTTCATAGTAATAGATTGAATAGAATTCATCGTTCAAAAATTTGCTATTTCTGTGCTTAGTGACAATGTGGGTGTTATTTCAGACCTCTGCGAAAGCATAAGATAAAAATGAATAGTATTACAAATAGATATTTATTAAATACTATTGGATTTAGAAATGAAATCATTTAATTTGTCTCGTGTGTTGCTGCAATCGGATCTTTCTTCATAGGTAACCCTTCTTTTCTGTTGATGAATAAATACTGGTTAAGTAATTACACAACAATCATTTGGCATTTGTTCCTGAAATCTAAGAGTAGATCCTGCTACGTTGTCGTTTGGATCACAAAGCCAAACCCAATGCCTAATTCTATCCTTGAATGAATTTTTGCTTATTTTTTTTTGTAAGCGCAGAAAAATTATTAAACAGAGATACAGTTAAATAGAGAATAATACTAGAAATAGTAAATGACATTCACTCATTACTCGGTAAGCTTCGAATATTACTTATTATTAATAGTATTCCATATCAATGTTGATTCCAATCAACTCAGTTGTCAACAAGATATCATAACTCAATATTTTCAAGTGGGAAAATCGTGTTTAAAATGATTTTCAATTCATTTTAATCATGAAATGGAGATGGCCTGAATACAAATAAAATTTATAATTCGAGTTTAAAAAATTTAAAAAGATTCTTTATAGAATACTAATTCATTTTTCAAGTTTAAGGACCATAGAAGAATTTTTTTACAAAAGCGATTAAGAATTTAAATATTCTGAAAGTACATCATCTTCCATTTAAGTAGTTCATGCTAACCATTGAAAAGATAATAAATTAGCCACTGTTTTCATATAACGAATTATACCATTTATAATAGAAAAATGCTGTAGTTCTAGCAAAATATAAAGAATGCCTGAATTTTATCAAAAAGATGTTTTTATTTCTACAACTCTTTGGGCTTGAAAAACTTCACACGGCTCAGCTGAAGAATTTCCAAGAAATTTGTTTTAACTTTTACAATAGTATTCTTGATCTAAACTATCACGAAGTCTTGAATATCGATAAATAATCAGCTTTAGTGTGAGGATGTCAGATACTCGATGCATGACATTGTTAATACTATCATCTGAAGTTTGTAATTCTGAATTATAATTTCAGGAAGGAAAATAATATTGAATCGCGCAATGCAATTATAAAGAAGTTTATCATGGTTTTCGATTCATAATCATCGTAGATGTAATAAAGATTATGGTTAAGATTGCGCATTCCATAACTTTGTTCATCATCTATTCCTTGTATCACAGAATTATCAAATTCAAGCGAGAATTTTGTGTGAAAAGCTAAATGATCATCTTATTCAACGATAGTGAATTCATGAGATAAAAATCATTAATGCTTATATCATTTGTAATGGCAGAAAGGGAATACCTCTGTTTGACACGAAAGCCGCTTTATAAAAAAGCGATGATCACTATCAATCCTGCTCGTATTGCATGTGTCTTGAGCGTCGAATAAATCATTGTTTATCATCGTATTTATTAAATTTGCTTTCCTTTTATATTTAATCTAGTGCATTGCTTCACCTTTAATCAAGAATGAAAAGTATGTGAAATATTTCCTATGATCGCAGATTGAAAGATTTCTTAAAAGATGAATAGAAGTTTGTACTTTTGACTTTTCGAAGTGAAATTTTCTGAATTTTACATAGGTTTGTTTTCTTGATTCAAGGTTAATCGAAGACCTTATTAAATCGAATATCAATTCCGTTTGAATGGCACATTTTGCATGTTTCTATCTAATTTATTTGTACTTTTCTCATAATCTTATTGATTATTTGACCTATATCCAGAAATCTGATAATTTTACTTTTATTTTATAACCGTGTCAAAATTTTTTCTGGCTTTGGATTCAACTATTACATACCCTATAAACAATGTTAAACTTTTTTTAATCAAAAAATTATTTGTGCCTTTTCCCTTAGATAAAACTTGGGTTAGACATTTCTTCTCATAAAAATTTAATCGAGTACCGATATTTGTCTTTGATTTAATCATCTGACAGAATTAAGTGCTTCAAAAAAGGTGAACATAGGTCAAGCCGATTACTGGGTTCATCATATTTTTTTCAAGCTTTTTTAATACTTTAACAAAAGCTATCTGAGTAAACTATATTTAATAAATCAAATTTTTTATTCATCCTAAATCCTGAAATTTTTTAAGTTTTCGTTACTTACTGGATCACTCATTAGTTTATAAATGCATTTTCTACTAAAACACGCGTCAGATTTTATGCTTGATGGACTTATAAATCGCATTTGTACATACCTTTTTTATAGGAATTGTATTTCTACTGTTCTCTTCCTCACTATCTTCGTTTATAAAATTTTGACTATCATTTTCTCTAAGATCAAAGTTTTTGATAAATGTGCTCATATTTCTTCGGAAACTAATCATATAGAAAGTTGAAGAATCGAATTCTGCACCTTTCCCTACATTCTCTTGCGAAATTTTTTCAAATATTTGAATTTGGTTCTCAATCGTAAAATCCTCACTTAGAATATTCCTAC
>JBAMBD010000477.1:0-60419 GCA_037043625.1 Drosophila melanocephala
CAGAATCTAAATCAAAAGACAAGAATCCAAATTAATGGAAGAAACTAAGAAATATCTGCCTAGAAATGTTTGACAAATTTTAAGTTTAACAGTTTTAATTTCTCAGCTTCTTAATTCAGCCAAATAGGATACCAAGGAATGGAATAGTACGCTTCAGAAAAATTCCTAATCGTTTTTATGAAGACATGGTTGAATCAGATACGGAAAGCACTGTTTATTCTACCATCAAAACTATTTGATAATTTGAGTCCGAATACAGCAAATTTCTTTTTTAAAATAATTTGAATTAATATTAGAAGATTTCGTGAATACTGTTGTATCGCAATTGATGCATCTGAATTGTTGAAATTAATGGTTTTGCGATTGTTACAGACCATAATCTTCACGCCAAGGTATGCTTGATAAGGTTCCTTTAATGATAAACTGGCTTTTGATAAATATGGTGCCTAAGAATAATTTTAGTAATGTATGTAATTAATCGTAATAAATACAATATTCAAGCCATATAAAATCACTGAAAAAATCATCCTAATCAAAGATGAAATATTATCACATTAATACTTGGTCCATTGCTTCATTATTTTGGAATTAAAATTTTTCTTTGCTCGTAAAAAAATTGATGGCATCGTCAATAACGTAAAATAATTACTACACTAATTATAAATAGCTACCTTAAAAGTATTTTTGGAGAGCGTCATGTGCAGATGAGTTTCTGAAAATTTCAGCCATCACTGTCGGGCTTTGATGAACATATGAGTTATACCCAAAGTAGAATCAAAAAGCTACATAAAACATATATGTGTTGTAAAACTCAATAATTATACTTCTATCTTTTAAAAGCAGACATATTTTACAGTCGAATATTGTTTGCGGCTTTTCTTTATTTTATCTCATGAAAAATTTCAAGAATTTAAAAATGAGGTAGTCAGATCGTTAATCAAAATTTTTGGTTTTGTATTATGAAATATATGCTTTATTACAAGTTCGTATGTCAGTTATTATTTTTTTGTGTTAGTTAGTATTATCTTTGACAATATCATGAAATTGGCTTGTGTTTGATACATATTAATATCCGTTTAATTAAATACAGTTCGGTATTTGGTGATGAAATATGTTAATTCAAGAATTAAATCAATTTAAAACGAAAAATAATTGAAATGAAATATTAATTTAGAAATATGATGCCAGTAAAAATCGAATGATTTAATTAAAAATTTGAATGTCAGAGATTATTCAGCTTAAATATGTAGCTGTCCTGGTTATTGCTAACCGAATTCTACATAAATATGTAATATCTCTTAAGATCATTTTAAAATGGTTCCAAATCATTGATTCACTTTTAGAATAATCCACATGATAGTCAGGAGATTCAGTATTGTGAAATCAAATATTTATTATTAAAATATCAAAATTCGTTTTAATTGAGATTATGAATGATATTTTACTAATCTGCAATTCGTCTATTGTATTCCAGGAATTTTAAGCTATCCAAAATTATTTATCAGAATTCATTAAGCAAACAATTAAAAAAAAAAGAAATTTAATAAATATTTTTTATTTTTTTTCAAAATGACTAGTAAATTCTGATTATCACTATCCATCGTATTCATTGAGCTTTGATTTTTGTAAAAACAAACAATTCATGTTAATTAATTATTAAACCCCAATGCTTAAAAAAAGGTCTTTGAATATTGCAATGGTTTCTGATTATTTTTATCCAAGTAAAGGAGGCGTCGAAACGCATATAAAAATTATCAGTGAAGAACTGATAAAACTCGGGCACAAGGTTATTATAATATTACATAAATATAATGGCTTTGAGGGTGTTGTTAATTTTGGAGAACTTCGTGTTTATTATCTTGATCTACCGGTTCTTGTCTTAAATACTACTTTCCCTACCATCTTTACCAATTTAGTTATATTTAAAGAGATACTGAGGCAAAATAAAATAGATATAGCTCATGGCCACCAAAGCTTATCAAATATGTGCTTAGAAAGCATTTATCACGCTTCATGTTTAAATATCAGAACCGTTATGACCGATCATTCTGTTTTTGAACTTGATAAGTTTGAAAGGATAATTGTTGATGGATTGACATCTTTCATGTGCAATAGCCTTGATTATTGCATTTGTGTTTCCGAGACAGCATTGAAAAACACACTGAAGAGAATAAAGATTAGTCCTGAAAATGCCAGTGTGATACCAAATGGGTTTTCTCATAAAATTTTTTATCCAAAAGCATCAAAATATGAAAAAGATCAAAAAGTGAAGATTATTTTCATGTCACGTTTTACATTTAGAAAGGGATTAGATCTTCTTGTTGAAGCCCTTCCTTTGATTTGTAAAAATAAGAACATAAACATTTTAATATTAGGTGATGGCCCAAAGCGAAATGAAGTTGATCAAATAATATTTGATAATGATCTGCAAGACCAGGTAACAATAATGAACGAAATGAAGCACGAGGACATCGGGAATGTTTTAAGATCTGGGGATATTTTCTTAAACACTTCACTGACAGAAACATTCTGCATGGCTATTCTTGAATCGGCTTCATGTGGTCTGAAAGTAGTCAGCACAAATGTTGGGGGAATATTCGAAATTCTTCCTCCCGATGGCATTTATTTTGCAAAGCCTACAGCACAGGACATCTCCGAGCAAATTAACAATGCTATTGAAGATTTGAAGAATCACGATCAAACTAAAATATATCGAGAAATAAAAGAGACTTATGATTGGTGCAATATAACCAAGAAAATGGAAGAGGTTTATTTAAATGTCATCAAAAGGAAAAACGTGTCATATGAAAGTATGTCCATATATAATAAAGGTTCTACATTTATTCATAGAATAGGGGCATTTTATCAATATTTTCAAATATGGTTGTTCAAGAACCTATGAGAATCAATATTTCAAAATATAAGTGAAAGTAAAATATAAATTTGGTATAAAATGGTTCAAGTTGAGAAGTATAATTCCATTCTCTTAAGAAATAATTATATATGAGTTTTCTATAGATTCATATAGTCTTAAAGTAATGATTTTAGATATTATGAATTTATTATGATTATTTATTGAATGTGATTGATAAGATATACTTCAACAGGATACATGAAACCGAAGCTTACCATCGTCTATTCGGAACATGCAATCTATAATTTCAATTAAATCGAATCTGCTTAGCCTAATGACAAAGAATTTATTTAATGGGTAAATCTAATGATTATCAATTATTCTTTGATTGATTCCGTGTCGATTCTCTTATCTATGCCCGCTGATCTAAGCACTAACTGCTCAAGATTTACATGATTGCCCGCCTCTTACTGCTTAACCCAAATAGTTATTATAATCTACTTTCGAAATTTGAACATAAAAGAAATCATAGACATTAGAGGTTGACAAGTTAATAGAATCATTTAATAAATCGATATAAAGACATTCACATTATCTTGAGAGGGACCAGCTGGCTTCTAAGCCTTACTCTCTATCTATTCTTTTGATTGTTTTAAATTCTTGTGAGAATCTTCAACCTTATCATTTTCCGATATTCATATGAGATGCTTTTCTTGTGTATAAAAGATCTTAATTATAAGGTCGTATCAATGTTCGAAACAACCTCAATCTCATATGCAAATTTAAAAGAAACTTATAAATTCTCGTTTTTGCAACTCACTAAAATTTATTTACCAACTAAATTATCATCAAATCTATAAAAAAATTTTCATCATTCTAGGTTCGAAAAAATTTTACTGAAGTAGTGCATACAAACATTACCATGAAGCCAATATAGGTCAATTAAGACAGCAAAAGAGCTAGAGTTTTACATAATTAACTTTATATATGGTGCAGAAACTTGGGTTTTATATAAAAGCCTGATTAGCCCTTTCTTAATTCCATGAAAATTTTTAGTGCTATCAAGTAAAATTGAAGAAGACTGCATAATGCTGTTGTTTCAATAAGAGGCTGCACTCACTATTCAGGTGATAGGTTTTTATGCTCAATATGTATGACATATGGTCGTGATGTGTGTCTTTTGGCTTCAAATGGTAGATGGTTAATGTTGATATATATAGTAATTTCATAAAACCTTACACCCTGATTATAAAATATATACTTGCACCTAGTTATCTAAGTCCACCAGGGCATTCTCCGAATCTGTGGTGATCTTTTAAATATTTATCAGATTTCCCTTGTGAAAAAGTTTTTTCCCTGCCAGGTAAAGTAATTCATCCCGTTTTACTATAAGGTTTTTGCAGATCACTCATTATCTAAAAAATGATAATGAAAACGAATTGCTTTTTTTTTTGAAAATATCATGCATAAATTATCAAATGTAATGGCAGAAAATTGGAAAAATAAACCTTACTGAATATTTCTCTGAAATTTGCACTCGTGGAAAATAGCATTATCCCATCTGTTCTTGGACAAATGAATTTGCTTCAGACTAGATTAATTCAGGTATCTCGAAAGATGCTGAAAATGGATGTAATCGTCTCTAATATATATATTCCCTTAGTAACCAAAAGTTGAATTGATATCACAGGTTTGTAATGAATAGAGCTTAGAGGTAATTTTTAATAGAAGATTCATTAACTAGTCTTATTCCTAAAAATAGGATTTTTCACCCGAAATTATATATTTTATGTTGCTATATCATATCTAAGAAACTCAAATCTGATTTTTATATTAGATTATTTATTTATGAATCTTCTTGTATCGTGTAATTACGGAGAAGTGAAATCAGACTTTTTATAATTAATCTGAAAAATGAATAATAAATCAACTAAAATATTAAAAATTTGTATAACAAGTGGAAATATTTCAATAAGCCTAATCTCTTTGAAGATTCAACAAATCCTTAAAAATAATTAATAAATATTTACAGAAATTCACCTATTCCAACTACCGGGGCTTCCCGAATGAGAGGATTCTGAATCAAAATGCGTTGCAATACCTTTATCTTGACTTATTAATATGATATCGTTTTGATTAGACTTGCTAAACAATGAAATAGAGAAATTTGTTTTGGAATAATTATAAAACTATATGTATAAGCTTTAATATGATCAAGAAATTGATGGCACTGGTATTGGTATCTTGCATTCCATCTCAAAGTAGTTTCGCTCAACTATTTGACTCGAAAAATTCGAACTTTGTATTAGGTGCAAGATCAAATCGCTTGGTCTTATTAAAGACAGAAAATGCAAGAATCGAGCAGATAAACACCATTTTCGAGCTAAATGGAATGTCACTTAAGCTGGATACGAAGAGAATTTGTGATTATGGAAGATCAGGGTCGAGTTTATGGGTATGTAAACATTCGGATTCGTATGGGCTCTGGATTTTGGATATCTCGAATAACAGAAGATATAAAATATTGAGAGATACTTTTTCTGATTCATGCCTTGGATATGACAAAATGGTTGAAGAACAGTATTTACTTAGAATTTTGCCTTGTCATTCCAAGAATATACTGCAATTTAAAATTAAATATGAAAATGTATCCCAGAATAATCAAAACAAAAGTGAATTAAGCAGAAGGATGATTGATCATTTACCTGAAAGGAATAGAATTGGGATCTAATTGAATGAGATCGGAGTGAAATCAAAATACTTGATCTTTAATAAATTTAATTGATTGAGTTTAGATTAACTATTTGATAAATTATGATGGTGATAGTTGTTACAAATTTGTTGTTAAGAGCTATTAATAGATGCTACTCTATAAATAGCAAACAAATCGATCAAATCTTTTATTAGTGTTTTGTTTAAATTAGTAAGAAAAATGAACAGTGTAATTGAATATGACGAAAGATCAAGATGATTTGCATTCACTTTATAATCGAATATGATGACAATATGTCCAAATTTATCAGATATCCAAATTGATTAAAGATACTACTTTTTCTCTTATGATATTCTAAAATGTGAATATACACTCTATAATTTATTTACTGAAGGCACCCGTCTCCTTCGTCGGATGGTTACTAAACCGGTTTTTACACGTAAACCCACTTTCCTAAATTCTGGAGATCAGCGGTGACCGCAACCCGATCATATCTTGGTAAGCTTTGATTACTGGAGACAAGATGAACAATGCATGCTTGGTCCGAGTCATTACACTCTGCCTTTCAAACTTTTCTATTAAATACATTCTACAACCAAATTTTGCAACCTCGCAGTTTATTTAACCTAAAACACACACCTAAAGTGAATATACAGATACAAAAAAATGATTATCAAGAGATACTATGCCTTAATAAAACTTCTGTGAGATAAATATAGAAGATATATTCATTGTGGTTTGCACAACTATACAAGAAATGAACAATTTGCTAATCTATACCCATTCATTTGTCATATTATTACATTTTGATATGATTTTTTAGGAAATTCATAAATAAAAATCCACAGCCTGTTTTTGTATGAACCAATCTAGATGTTGAAATAGTAAATTAAGATCAATAACCAACAGGAAACGATGCAAATTCAAATGACTTTAATCGAAAACGGATATAAAGTGAATATTAAGAATCACTTTTAAGTAAATTTTCTTTTTGGTGACTCTGTTGGGGAATAAAACAATGCACTATTTTCAATAGAGGACTCATATACAGCTTCTACATGTCATTTGAGATAAAGCTTGATATAGATAGTAAACGAAAGTTCAAGAAAATAAAGCAATGGTTGAAGTCGTGTGAACATCATATATTTAAACATTCCATCAATTGATAGATATACATTATTGCATTTGTTGGCTATAAGATTAGATTTTTGATTCAACCTATTAAACTTTATTAACGTAGTTGAATGAAAGAAGGGGTTTATACCGAATTGATTCTTTTACTAAATGGAAATATAGTAGCGCTGATTAGTATGCTATTGAGAAGTCACCTCTTCTAAAATCATAAGAAACCCAATTAAATAAAATTGTTAAAATAGATATTATAACTCATTGAATTTCTCTTGTTATCTGATATGATGTATGATTTTACTGGTAATAATAGATGATAATCAATCATATCAATCTTAAAGACTAAAATTAAATGCTGAATTAAAATTATTTATAGGGAGTAACCATGAATGGGTTACATATTAAGAATTAGATACATCATCAACGAGATTTTCTTAGAAATATCAAGAGATGTTCTGAACAATAAAGTATTCCCAACTGTAACAATATTTTCAATTTAAAATGATCAAATCAACCAATTGAATTCTAGTGAATGGTTGGCTAGTAGCATCTTTTCGATAGCCCTGGTATTTTAAATCTCTAAATAATATGGAAATAGTTAGTTAACAAAACCATAATGCTGAAAATATCAATATCATCATTAGCAAGATGGTTATTAAATCGCTTTTTACACCTACACTTACTTCCTAAATTCTTGCGAACACTGGTCACCGTACACACACCATCATATCCTGACAGGCATTGATTGATGAAGACATGAGGAACAACGCATGCTTTCACCATCTGCTTTCAAATTTTTATATTTAATGAATTCTAGAATAACAACCTAGCACTTAACTTCACCTAAGACATATTCCTCTCTATGATTTTTATTTATCCAACGATATTATACTTTTTTTTAATTTTTTTGCGCCAAAGGAGAGAGAATCTTCAAAAGACACCCTCTGGGTTGTGTGAGATTTTAACTCAGTAAAAACTCTCCTTCATGACTGCGCTTCTGATAGATCCATCATACCCCTGTGGCCTTGGTTCCAGGACAAAATTGCGTCATACGGGAATCGAACCCGTGGCAACAGGATGGGAACCTATTATTTTACCACTAAACCAATGACGCGGATACTTTTCTGATTTTGTATCTTATCGGGTGCGCTTTTTATGTGTAAATCAAAATTTTTTCACACATCAGGATTCGACCCATAGTCTCAAGCTTTCGTTATTTTATAACGTTAACTTCATTCTGATGTGCTAAGAAGGCTCACATTTTCAAACCAAATTTGGGAATAATCTTTGATCAATTTTATAACATGCGATCATCACTACTTTACCTGATTCATCATAAATGATTAGTGAAGTAATCACGATTCTATGGATCCTATTCATCAGTGATCATAATTGATTAGAGTTTTCCCTTTATGAACTTCTAAAGAGAACAGAGTGAACGCAATTTGATGTCAAAATGACTAAGAATAAGTATTTACAGCGACTTTTTTATAGAAAGAAAAGATAATAGTTAAAGCCATAATCCCATTTGCAACAAAATAGAACATTACTTAGGTTGCTATGGCCTGAAAGTCTAGTGGATCTCGAAAGACTACTCTTATACATACAAGTTGAGTGAGATAGCTTGTCTAATTGCTTTCTTGGTGCAGAAAAGTGTTTATTTCTGTAAAAAACTCTAGTTTTGTTGATTTCTCAATCATCTGAATTTGTAATTCACCTTGTAAATCTTTATTAGATTAAAGAGGAAGATTTAAAAGGATCGAAAGCAATTAGATCTTTATCTAAACACTAGGATACATTAATATAAGAAGAAAAATATATTTTACTTTGTATTCCGAATCAAATATTACATGACATAAGTGAAAAATAATTAAAATGAAATTATGATTACGTGAATATCATTTTATAAAACAGATCTTATTCAAACAGCAACAACAGATTATTAAATTTATGAGGAAAATAATAAATTCTGTTTAATAAAGATTTTTTTTAGAAAATACTGTTTCCCGTCTGATAGATTTAATTAATTATTAAAAACCGATAGACTTATTAAAATAATGATCATTTAATAAGTGACTGAAAATCATATTTCTCATCGATGAGGTTTTTAATTGTCTCTGCAATTTTGTCAACAGGTAATCGAATTTGCTTCATAGAATCTCTCTCCCTAATCGTTGCTGAATTATCACTTTCACTTTTAGAATCAAAAGTGATAAAAAATGGAATTCCAATTTCATCAAATGAAGAATATTTTCTTCCGATTGAACAACTTCTTTCCGTTACTTGATATCTTATTTCCATCTTTCTAAATTGGTCTTTAAGAAGTTGAATCGAAGATTCAAATTCGACATTAGAAATTAAAGAGGTTATTATTGTGTGCTTATAGCACATTTTAGGCTTTAAACTTAAGATATTTCTATCTTCTCTTCGATCAAATGACATCTCAACCAGAGCATAGAGAATTCTCGAAATCCCGAAAGAAGGCTCTATTACTCTAGGTATATAGCTTTCACTTTCGACCCTTTTAGATGTAACAGTACATTCAAAATCCTGTCCTTCAAAATTAATATTGATTTTTCCATCATTCTTTTGATTTTCAAGTATAAAACTTTGATCAATATTCATGACAAATGTCTCAAAATCGTTCAATTTCGCTTTCAATTGTTTCCCACAAGCAGATTTGTCGAACTGTAAAGAATATACTGTTTTAGGTTCAATAGCTCTCTTAGCGAATGTATTCATGTCCTTAGAATGCACCTTCAAATCATAGGTTGATCTATCTGCAATCCCGGCACACTCAATCCATCCAGATAATGTTTTTATTTCAAGATCCCAACAGTCGTTAGCATAGTGAGCCATTTCATTTTCCTTATGCTGTCTAAATCTGATCTTTTCCAATTTGATTCCAATTTTATTACAGAAATCAATTGTGCACGCTATGTAATAGCATATTGCTTGAGATGATATTATTTTACTGTTAAAGGCGTCTTCGAAAGTCGAGGAGAATGCCTCGGTTTTATCTCTCGGAAGAATCAAAGCACTTTTGTGCTTGATTATATCAAACAAAAAAATTTGGGATCCATCTTCACAGAAATATTCAATTTCTGCTTGCTCGAATTCTTTCGTTCTTAACATCCCACCTCTTGCAGATATTTCATTCATGTAACTTCTTCCGATACACAGACTAGAAAATGGCATTCTTTCATTATTGAATTCATAAAGCTTCTTGAAATTTGTAAACTGTGATTGTGCCAATTCAGGCCTTAAAAACAGCTTTTCATTAATTTTAAGTATCAAATTGAAATCCTTTCAGGGTTGAAATTTCTGGTTAGTGGCTGAATGAAGGTTATTTAAAAGTACAATCACATCTATTTCTTCTTTGGTGCAATCTCCTGGATTTTTAGAAATGATGTTGAAATTTCCTAAAAGCTTTTCAATTATTTCTTTCGAAAATTTTTCTGTCTTTATTGAATCCAATTTTTTGGTATTTTTCTTGGATTCAAATATTTCATTCTTTAATTCAATGATTTTCGTGTGTAAAGATTCAATATTTTTAAAATCTTCAATTTTTGGGAATCTTACCGTTTCTCCAATTTTTTCTTCAAGAAAATGATCAGCTCTGTAAATGTTTGTTTCATCTGTTAGTATAATATCACAGAATTTATCGATGTGTCCAGAATTTTTCAATACATCAAATGGAAGAACTACACTAGGTTCAATCTCATACACATTTTCTACTAAAAATATCTTTCTGAACTCATACAATATTTGTTTTTTGATCTGGGTTAGTACGGGACCGTAATCAAGAAATCCATTTTGTGAAGGATATCCAGTTGGAGTAACAAAAAATCGGTGTTTAAGAATTTTCTCGATCTCTGATTTTTCCATGGGAAAAAATAAAAACGTAATAAAATATTAAAAAATCAGTAATTTAGAAGATCTGATCGTAATTAAAAATCAATCACAAAATTCGCTGATTATCAGGAAAGATGATTTTTAGCTGCAAATTTTAACAATAGTTGCTGGGATAATAATTGTAAAAATATTTCAAGTCAAGATGTTTTGATTTGACTCTTAGTTGACCATTGTATCATTTTCCTTGAAATCTGCGATTTGTCGGAAATTTTCTTTTCTATCTTATCAATAATCATTGTCAAGATTTCATTGATTTTCAATGTTTCTTTTTGTTAGAATCTGTTTTGTAATCATCTTTTCCGAAAAAAATCTTTACCTAATTCTGGATTTAATAATTATGTGTTATCCTTATCTTTTTTATCACAAGAATTTTGTTATTAAACGAATCGAGTTATTTCCTGTCGCATTATTCGAGTAATCACTAAGATTTAAACTCTTAAATTTATTTTCCTGAACAGGTACCTCTCATTGTAATTAAACATTGATTTATGAAGAAACAAACCAGTATTGATTCCCTATGATGGTGTATTATATTTTTCACAAGGTACAAGCTGAATCCTCTTAATTTGATGTTCTCAAAGAGCTTGCGATATTTATTGTATTTGCTTTTGGATAGCCTTCAGACGAATGTCGTAATCTGACATATTTAATAATCTTTTCTAATCCAGGGCTTGTCTGAGCAGAAAGGAATCAAGGAATCCTTTAAGACTAGATATTGAATATGTGCTCACGTCTAAACCAGTAGCACAATTTTCTTACTTTTAAGACAATTAAAATGATGATATTCACAAATTTATATCTCGAATAAATAGGTTAGAGATAATAAATACATTTCGAATGATTGGTAAGAATTTATTTAATGGGTAAATCTAATACTTACTCTTTGATTGATTCCGTGTCGATTCGGTTATCTATGCCCGCTGATCTAAGCACTAACTGCTCAAGACTCCCATGGGTGTCCGCCTCTTCGCGTCGCGGACTCCAGAGTCTCCTTGAGTACAATAGACTGGATGTACGCTTCGACTTTAGGCTCAATTCATATCTCTTTACTATACTTGTTGAGGTATTTCGTTACCAGTCCTTCCCAGGTCATTACGTATTGAATTATATTAACTTTGCACTAATAAATTAATGATAACTCATTTGCTATTAAATCATATTTTCTAGATTTTTTCATTTTCAACTTGAATTAATAGGTCAATATTGGTAATTCCAACCTCGATCAGAGTTATTTCCTTTTATCATGTAAGATGATATCTGGTCTATCATGTTGTAATTCTTGTATCTACTCGAATCTCGACATTTTCATTTACTACAACTTCTTCAACAGAATGGGATTTCAGTTTTCTTGTCTTCTTTATTCAAATTTCCTACACAGTGATAAATGGATGCATCTTATCACTTCAATATGCCTTCTCATGTAATCATGTCGTAGCATACGGTTGCATTTAGTAGCAAGATGATCTACTGACTTGGGAAAAGCTCTACAATGTGGGTATCTGACTTTTTCTCTAAAGAATATATTTCTAGCCTGAAATTTTACTCCATTAAAGCTCCTTCACTGGGCGGAATCTGTTGTGAGACGGATGACTCTAGCCTTTTCGTGGCTGCCCGGATAAGTAGCACACTTATGTGTGTGAAACTAATAACAGTTTATATCAAAACGTCACGTCACAGCAGACTCATAAAAAGAAAACCCCCTAAAAAGGGGCGGATGTTATACATGCGTGTGCGTGTGTGCCGGAGCGGCATGTATAAAAAAGGGCTTGTCCGAAGCTCGAAAGAATGGGCTTAGGATTTGTCCTAAGTGTCCAGGACCCCAGTAGGAGGCTTAAAATTTTCTCCTATAGAGGCACAAGCGCTTCTAGTTGAATAAATTTCGTTTTTTTTTATCTATCTATTACAGGAAAATTCTTCAAAAATAAAATATAAAAATTCCTATGGATATTTATTTATTTATTTTCATGAAAGATTGAGATGTCAATCAAGAATCGCCCCAATATTTAAACATACGGATTCAGTTACAATCTAAACAGTCTGATTAATCGCAGATTTATCTCGAGATCAAATCTCAGCAAAGCCTAAAATTTGAATTATAAATAAACCCAATCCCGGAATTTTTATAACATTATAGACTAACTATAATACACTGTAAAATTTCAACCTGGAAATATAATTTTTATCATTGATATGTTACATACAATCATACAGCCAATTTACATGGTAATTTAATATCTCTTATGTATGTTGATTAAATCAAGATTCCCAAACAGACATCATCAGTATTTAATATCCTTTCCGTACATCTTATTGTCATAATATTTCTCACTAATTTCAGAGGATAAGGATGACATAAATTTGTAAACACTCAAATCAAAGAATCTCAAAAATGTTCTTGGACAAGTGTAAAGAGCTGGAAGCCCCGTAAAATCACAAATCTTTTTCCTCGGTTTTGTTGAGAATTTTGCAAGACTCAAATAGGGATGCTGTGCCTGAACAAGGCCTTTTATCATTTGTTTTAGCGATTTATATTTGACTTGTGAATTCAGTCTGGTAGACAGCTTTAAATTCTTGAGATTGTAAGCCATTGGGATGCTAAAAATTTATCAAATAAATCATTTTTGTGTTTAATCTATGATTATATCTCTTGGATTTAAATCAAGTTTTTAAGCAATGAGGGATTTGACTTGCTTTGTATTTTCATGTAAATAAGCAAGCAAAAATGAGCCATTCAGAAAATATCAATGAAAATCAAATGTTTTTACAGACATTTTAATCATCAAATACGCTTTTTCCATATTTTCATGTAAAATTTTGCCGTCTTCTGTTCATTTAAATTTATTAAAAAAAGCATGCACATGACAAGAGACAGAGTGACTAAAGAAATTGATAGAGTGTATGATGAGATAAATGAATATATTCAGGAAATAAGAGACCCAAGAGAAAGAATAAATTTCAACAGAAAGCAATTGAAGTTTTTGAAAGCCGATGTTCATAAACCGAAAGTTCCGTTTCGACGTTGCATGTTGTCATTGGAAAGAAAAAAAGAGCGAAGAAAACAGAATGTATTAAGAAAAAAAGATGTAGGATTTAATAAAATGAAGACAAATAAAAAATGAATTCAGAATTTAAGTCAGATGGATGTGAAAGTTTTGAAATCCAATGAGATTTTATATTTTGAAATACTGTTTAATAATCCAAGTTAATACATTGCAATACTAAAATTATTACTTATTAATTAAATAAAATAAAAACATAAAGTTAGGGTATTGCAGTACAATAAAGACAGATTTAAGTATAAAAGAGTTTAAAAGAAATAGCATGTGTCGTCTTTACCAATATTTACTAAGAATTTATTTAATGGGCAATCTAATGGTTACTCTTTGATTGATTCCGTGTCAAGTCTCTTATCTACACCCGCTGATCTGTGCACTAACTGCTCAAGACTCACATGGTTGTCCGCCTCTTCAATACTTCGTCGTCTTTCAAATGAAATAGACTCCAGAGTCTTCTTGAGTACAATAGACTGGATGTACGCTTCGACTTTTGGCTCAATTCCAATTTATTTACTATACTTATTGTGGTATTTCGTTACCAGCCCTTCCCAAGTCATTACGTGTGGAATTATATTCACTTTGCATTTGTAAATCAATGATAACTCATTTCCTATTAAATCGTATTTTCTAGTTTCTTCATTTTCAACTTGAGTTATTACTTGCATAAATAATAAATGATTAATTACAAATTTATTGATCTAAAATTTTAGTAAGGTGCTTCAAGCTTTATTTGGGTTGGGTAGAAGGACTTCTTCTTGTAATTTTTGGATAAAAAGCTGTAGAATTGTGTCATCAACACCTTCAGCAATCTCGGCGAGAGAAACCAATATTTCACCATCAAATCCTATTTTCTTGCTAAGAATGTCAATAAATCCCAAGAGGGTCTTGTTTACGTTTCTTAAACAATCCATCTCGTGAATCATTAAGCTCTCTTTAGCAGTTTTTGATGTTCCCATGACCTTTTTTGAGAATAAATTATTTCTTTTCAATTCCTTTGAGAGAATATCCATTCTATTTTTATATTTCTTAATAACGCACTTATTTTCCTTTTCATGAAATTCAACTTGATTTTTTGATTTTTCGAATTCTTGCTTTGAGATTTCCAAGCTCGAATTTAGAGTTTGGATTTGGCACTCGAGCTGTAAAATCTTGGTATTCAAAGAGGAATTTACATTCTTCAACACTTTGATCTCATAAACAAGTTTCTCAGTCCTTGTGGTTCCGTCAACGATATTTGGTAGATTATTGCAATGCATGGGATTGATATAATTGATTTCTAAGTGGTGAAATAATTATTACAATGAAAAGAACATTTCAAAGCTAAACAGGCACCCTTGTTTACTTTATACGGATGGTTGTTGGCCAAATTCGGGATTTCGATGAATATTTAATTCTGGTAATTTTCAAGCCATTTTTCCCGCCAAAAGAGAAACAAGCTTGTAGAATGAAGATTTGAAAATTTTGGCGAACCAAAGGGAAATTTATTATCAACAGTCATGATATTAAAATAGATAGAAATTTGTACATATTAATATTTCAAGTCTTTGCTATCAAAATTCTCATTAACACACGAATATAAAAAGTTATACTGTTCACAGGTTTAATCTCAATGAAAATTTTTGGGGGATACTTTATAAAGAGATTCTAAATCAATTTGCGTAATTCTAAGGAATAAGATCAAGAGCAGAACATTTTTTATCTTATATGTCTATTCTACAATTCATATCCAAAGAACAGACAGACTTATTTAATCTAGAATTCTAATTAAATACAATAAGGATATAAATCTTATCAAATTAAAATATATTTATTGCAGAAATAACCATTTGTTTCGATGGCCATCGATCTAATTTTCACTTAGTTTCATTATTCTGATTATTTCTAAGCTACTTGTCTTTGATTTGTGAAGAGCAGAAAGTCGCTTTTGCTTAGTGGTGTGAAGTTGACGAAGTAAAATGCTGCAAATTCTTGAGACACGGGTTCGAATCCCGTTGACGAGAAATTTTGATCTACTAACTAAAACGTGTATCCAATAATGTATAACATCTGTAATAAATTATTTGGCTAAAAAAATCCTTTGACAGGACTGCGAAATGTGGTTATGGAATACATTCTTGTTTTTGTTTCTAGTAATCGATTCTACCAGGGTGTTATCTGGGTTGTAGCAGAATTCAGGAAAGTAAATTATACGTGTAATAGACAGCTTAGTAATCACGTAATAAATTAGATTTGTTCCTTCAGTAAATAAAATCTAAACCAGTAATTTTAACAGAATGATCAGTAATTTTTTCAATTCTAAAATATTTGTGATTGATAGTTAAAGTAATAATAAAAATACAAAGAATTTAAAAAAATAAAAGCCACAATGAATTCAGGAAAAGTATTGAGATTGAAGAAGCGTACAAGAAAAAAAGTTTGTCAGATCAAAAAAACTTTTGAAAATGATATTTTGCAAAATTTAATCACTCTTTTTCCAGATGAAATTCTAGATCTTCCAATGTATTTAATTAAGAAAGAAGCGGAATCAGAATTTAACGAAATCAAAATTGATGAGAAAAATGAAATTAAGAACTTAAATAAAAAGAAACCGAGTGTAAAGATTAGTATAGCAAAAGAGAAAAACAAGAAGACAACTCGAATAAAAGGTAAAAATTATAAAAAGAGCAAAGGTGATATTAAAATGAAAAGATAAATATTTGAAATTACTTCAATTTTAAATCTACAGGCAAATATATTTACTCAACGATATTATTTCAATCTTTCACCAATTCGTTCTTATCAACGCCAGAACCTAAATATTAATTTAATGAATAAAACCAATCTTCAATTTTATTTTTAGTATCTTTATGTTGTTTCCACTTCAAAGAAGTAGTCTTCGGCATCTAATCTTTCTGGGGTTGAAACTAATACGTCGTACATCTCCTTTTCCGAATTATATTCTCCTACATTTAATACCTTATTTCCCAGAACTACAAACTTTGTCTTCTCTCCACGTGAGAGCCTTTCAAAAGACTTAACGATTGCTCTATCGGTGCTACAGGTACCTACTTCAAGGGTCTCTCTGGAAACGCACAAAATTAGATTATTAAGAGAAATTTCATCGTCCTTTATATTGAAGAGTTGGTCGTTGGATTGTGGGTCGTATTCATCAAAGCCGACCTGATCATCCTTAATTGTTAATGCGTAGCTTTCTCTCCACTTTATGATGTATTTGTCTGGTTTACACAGAATTCCTATTAATTTTAAGAAAATCATGTTTTTCTCTCTGTAATATTTTATTAAGTAGATCTAAAACGATGACAGATGGCACATTGATGCTATTAATTAATTTTAGAGAATTGAAATATTTTAATGAAATTCTGTGCCGTATCCGCCAATTAAACGGTATTTTAATATTAATGTCTTTTGTTTGAAAATTATTTCGTAATTGCCGATCAACATTATTAACATGTGACATGTAAATCAATTTAATTGTACTAATGCTTAACTTATTGAAGTTAAAAACTATATTTAAAACAAATTGGTTCTTTTAAAACCTATTAAAATCCGAAAAGGTCTAAATTTGTTGCATAGTTATGTATTTATCTTCAATAACCCCAATAATCTTATTTGATAGTTAATATCCATTAAATATAACTGGACTGAAATTATTATTGAATAATTTAATAAATACTCTAGAGATTATTTCCAACAGATTTGATACAATAACAGGTCTTAGAATCAAATATCAGTTTTGATTCATTTACTGTAATTCCATGCCATTGTGTGCTTTAATTTATTAAAATGTCAGCATGTTCGTTATTTATTGAAATATCAGTTTGTTTGTTACTTATAGTGTATGTATTTTTGTGCTTGGTTTGTTGAAATGCATTCTTCACTTAATGTAATTGCATTGTGTGCTTTAATTTATTAAAATATCAGTATGTTCGTTATTTATTGTAATGTCAGTAGTGTGTGCCTTCTTTTTTTGTAATATCGATTTGTGTTCCATTTATTAAAATGGCAGTTTCTTTTTAATCTTCAGAGGATGAGACAGAATTGTTTTTATTCAATTAATCGTGTTTTGAATCTTTTTGCCATGATTTTCGTAATTTTCCAGCCCTAAATGTGCAACAAATCTCCTTCAATCATGGAAGAAGCTAAGGATCTAGAAATTGCTTTAAGCTATGGAAAGAATTATTACGCCGATGACATCAAAAGGACAGAGTCTGAAATAAATTCATTGTTCGACCAAATTAACTTAAAATTGGGAACAAAAGAAATTGAAACTGGCCTCGCTCCTCCTTCGTTATGGAATATTCAAGGAGACAAATTCAAAATGCAACACGATCAAACATTACAAGTGGCAAGAGTCGTTGATATCCTGGAAGTGTATTCTGAGCCTAGATACATGATTAGTGTGAGACAAATGGCTAAGTTTATTGTTGCCAAGTCAAAGAAATTGGAAGCCAGTGAAATTCAAAAGGGAATGAGAGTGGGTGTGGACAGAATGAAGTTTAGCATAGTTTTGCCATTGCCAAGAAAGATCGACACCTCAGTCACGCTGATGCAAGTCGAAGAGAAGCCAGAGGTGACATATGCTGATATAGGAGGATGCAAAACAGAAATAGAGAAAATCAGAGAAGTCGTTGAAGAGCATTTGCTAAATCCAGACAAGTTCACGAATTTAGGAATTGATCCACCAAAGGGTGTTTTACTTTATGGTCCCCCTGGAACAGGAAAGACACTGATTGCAAGGGCAGTGGCTAACAGAACTGAAGCTTGTTTCATTAAAGTCATAGGAAGCGAGCTTGTCCAGAAATATGTAGGTGAAGGAGCCAGGATGGTCAGGGAGATTTTTGCTTTGGCCAAATCAAGGAAAGCATGCATTATATTCTTTGACGAAGTTGATGCATTTGGAGGAACAAGATTTGGGGATGGTGAGGACAATGAAGTGCAGAGAACAATGCTTGAGTTGATTAACCAGTTAGACGGGTTCGACTCCAGAGGAAACATCAGAATTATAATGGCGACAAACAGGCCAGATACTTTGGATCCAGCCTTGTTAAGACCAGGACGTTTAGACAGGAAGATTGAGTTCAGCCTGCCTGATTTGGCTGGTAGAACAAGAATCCTGGAAATAAATGCAAAAGTGATGAGTGTGGCAAAGGACATCAGATTTGAACTTATAGCCAGGCTTTGTAATGGGGCCACCGGAGCTGAGCTTCATTCTGTGTGCGTAGAAGCTGGAATGTTTGCTATCAGGGACAGAAGAAAAATTGCTACAGAAAGTGATTTCTTTAAAGCGGTCGAGAAGGTGATTTCTGAGGGATCGAAATTCTCATCAACAGCTAACTATCTTTCATATAATTAAAATATATTAAAACCCTGCAATTATTTCAGGAATTGAGATTCTAATTTTGATAATTATAAATAAATAGTCCTTAAAAATATTTATTAACAGAAAATATATATGCTTGTTTCTGATATCATATATAATCATATTCCTTATATCTACACTATCATTTCGAGTTGATTTACTTTAGTTTTGTCGAGTTGTACGTTTAAATCCTGAGAAATAGAAGACATAATTCATTTAACAATTCCATATTTATATGTACGAATATAAATACGATTGGTTCTTGAACAATCATCATATCTTATTTATTGCTTTCATAGGCTTAACGTTAGTTTATTGAGCTATAAATAATCAGCTATATTAATCAATGAGGTTCCAAATAATTATCACAACAAGTTTGTATATACAACTTTAATAGAGATTTTCTATTCAACTCCTAATATGCATGCATTTCAATGGAAATATCAAAATGAGAATCAGTATTTACTAAAGACATTATTTAATACTAAATAAGATTTCGTATATATATCCAGCATAAAATAATCTATTGTAAGTTTTTTCAATACTGAAATTATAAGTAACCACTCATAGTTCGATTGTAATTATTGATAAAAGAATAATTTCCATTTAAGAATATTTAATATATTTGTCTCTGTTTCTTTCCTTTCCTTGTTTCTCCGTTATTTATATTTTAGTTTAAATTAAGCTGATAAATGAATCATTTGAATTTTAAATCGTTAATTAACTGATATAGTGAATTCATGTGGTTCAACATGGCTATTCTTCAATCTTCTAATAATAATAATATATATATATATAATTCCTTTAAGACGTTACTCTTGGTTAGTTATGACAACAACACTAGGCAGAATCTGTCTTGAAACAGATGACTGTAACCTTTTCAGGAATAAATAACATGCCTATGTGTGTAAAACCAATAAAAGTTTGTATCAGAATGCCACAGCCTCCTAGTAAGAAGAGAGCCCCCAAAAAAAAGGAGAGGTGGGGCCCGTGGCGTGTATGTACGGGTGTAGCATAGATAAAAAAGGCTTACTTGAAAGATTAGGCTTAGGATTTGTGTTAAGTGCTCAAGACCCCAGTAAGAGATTTAAAATTTCCTCCACTGAGGCACAAGGGCTCCTGGTTAATAAATCTCACCTTTTTCACGAACATGGCATCCAGAAAATTTGGTTGATGCTTTCATTGAGAATGCCAATAATCTTTTGATCAGATGGTAATCTTGCTATGAAGTGAGTTTTTATCAACTAATATCCTTAGCCTGTCATTATGTTAAGTACACCTAGGTAGTGAAATTCTTCTTTATAATCAGAATTTATTTCATCGTGCGAAATTACAGTTAACACTGAGAATGTAGTAAAGAAATACGAATTGAGCCTAAAGCAAAAGCGTACATCCAGTTTATTTTACTCAGTAAGACTCTGGTGTCTATTTCATTTGAAATACGACAGGCATCGAAGAGGCGAATAACCATTAGAGTCTTGAGCAGTTAGTGTTCAGATCATAGAATGTAGACAAGAGAGTTGACACCGAATCAATCAAATCAATTAATAATTATTAGATTACACATTAATTAAATTTTATTTATGATGAGTATAGATTAGCTGTTTACTTTGAGAAAAGATGAATCCTGAATTTGCTATAACTAAGTCAGTAACCTGAATACTCGATAGATTTGGTATACCAATATCGAATAATTTTGACATATTAAATGGAAATACTACCCTGGTTGCCAAAATTTTAACTGAATTTCATTCTGAAGTTTTCAAAATTAGAAATTAATTAATATAACATTTTGATGTTAACGAGAAACAACAATTTAAACATTTTTCATTGTTAGAGATGACTCTAAACTAGTGCAAGAAAGAAAAGCATCATTATACAGTCCTGAGATATACTATGGCACTTTGTAGAACAAAAAATTCGGGTCTCCAGTAATAGTTTTTTAGCCACATTTTTCCTAAATCTATAAAATTTTCACTTATATAATAAATATGGAAGACTGCTATTAGGATGTAGATGTATCATGCTCGAATATTTATGAGACATAAGGATAATGCGTGGCGACTGGCTTCATGATGTCTGTCTACATAGGATATAAAACATATGACTGATCATACTTGCCGAAAGGTGACAGGGTATGATTGTTTCTTTTATAGCTTGTCTAGGTTAAGTTTTCTTCATGCAGTTTAAGTTTTGAATGACTCGTTTGACAAGCAATCTTTCATCAATCTCTCATTGATTATAAAATTTAATGAAAATAAATTAATTAATTTTGACTGATATCAATTAATATCTAGACTTATATTTTTCAAATGGTAGTACCCTTATGGAAAATACAGATGAACTTAACTATTTAAATTTAGTCCAAGAATGCATTGAGAAGGGATCCAACAAAAGCGATAGGACAGGGACTGGCACTGTGGCTTTAATTGGAAAATCTATGCGATTTAATTTACAAAATGGAAAACTTCCTCTTCTAACTACCAAATTCGTCCCTTTTAGAATCATTTTGGAGGACTTATTGTTTTTTATTCGAGCTCAAACTGATAATAAAATTTTGAAAGGCAAGAATATTCATATTTGGGATGGAAATTCAAGCAAGGAGTTCTTCGAAAAGAACAATATAAAAATGGAAGAGGACGACTTGGGACCCATTTATGGATTCTAGTGGAGACATTTCGGGGCAAGTTATAAGACTTGCAAAGATGATTATACCGGTCAGGGAATATATCAATTACAAAATGTGATTGACACGTTGAGATCTATTCCTAATTCAAGGCGAAAGTGGTTGTCGCATGGAATCCCAGCCAAATTAAAGAAGCAGTTCTTCCTCCTTGTCATACCTTGTTTCAGTTCATTTGTGATAACGGCAAGCTGAGCTGTATTTTGTATCAAAGATCTGCAGATATCGGGCTAGGTGTTCCCTTTAATATAGCCTCGTATTCGATTCTAACCCATATGATCGCTAAGATAACGAATCTTGAACCTTATGAATTCATACATTTCATTGGAGATTGCCATGTTTATATGGATCATATCGAGCCTCTGAAAACACAGATTTCCAGAACTCCTACCGAATTTCCTACTTTAACTTTTAATTCCAATAAGGATTTTAAAGAAATCGATGATTTCCAATTTGAAGATTTTATATTAGAAAATTATCATCCTCAGGAAAAAATCGTAATGAAAATGTCAGCTTAAACCTTATTTAATTTAGTTCATTTAGAAAGCCAAGAATTTATTTAATGGGTAAATCTAAGATTTATTCTTTGATTGATTCCGTGTCGATTCTCTTATCTAAACACTAGGTTCATTTATAAAATATATAATGTGCTATAATAATAACCAAACTTTAGTTGTTATTGTTCAAAAATGATTATTAAATTATCTTTCTTCAACTCTTTTTAATCAAGTACATTTTCAATCTAACTTTAAAATATTCAAAACATCTTCTAATTTGAATCTTCCCAAAATTTTGATTTTTTTTGTTGGAAGATGCTTACCGTTAGAAATCTCAACCATATTTTTTGTAATTTTAAACAAATTTGCAAAGAATTTAATAATCTCTTTGTTAGCCTTTTCTTTGTCTGGAACTGCTGAAATAAGTAAATAAATTAAATCAGAGGAAATTTTATCTATTTTTGTTATATTTTGATTCGCCTTTACTTTTATTTGAAGAAATATTGCATCTTCCTTGATCAAAATGCAGTCCATGGATTAAAATTTATATTTGGGATGTCTGTTGATTATGGGACAGTAGTGAATATTTTCATGATTGTCCGGGTTCGAATCCCATCGGGATAATGATTTTAATATAAATTTTTATAAAAAAGAGGTGCCAATCTTAATTTATACGAGAAACTACTTAAGAATATTCGTGTAAATAAAGACTATTTAATAAATGTTCAATTCGATTCAACCTTCTATAGAAACATCATTGTTCACCAATACATCTTTTTAGGTAGATAACCTTTTAAAAGAATTAATAATCATTCAGCTCAGCAGGGCGGTTTTCTCAATTCTTGAATTCAAGATCTCATCTGACTTGTTATTGAAAAGATTGATTTACTTTGCAAGAGAAAACCCGAATTTTCTCAAAATTTTATGGAATGAAGCTTTTAGAAAGATAGATATATATACATATATATAACAATTACCGCTTCACCTATCATTCATTAGTTATAGAAATATAATGAAAACAAACAAGCCTTTTTTATTAAAATTTTTCTAAACGCAGAAATTTATTAATTTTTTTCAATTAATTTTTCAGTTTAAAAGATGATTTTAATACTAAATGCCAGCTGTAAGGACAGTCTTCCAATTACATTTTCACTTGGCAGAATCTGTCGCGAGACGGATGACTGTGGCCCTTCCGTGGTCGCTCGGATAAGTAACACACTAATGTGTGTGAAACTAATAACAGTTTATATCAGAACGTTACGTCACAGCAGACTCATAAAAAGAAAAATCCCGAAAAAGGGGGAGGTGGCTTGTGTGTGTGAAGCGGCATGGATAAAAAAGGGCTTCCCGAAGCTCGAAAGAGTGAGCTTAGGATTTGTTCTAAGTGCCCAGGATCTCGGTAGGAGGTTTAAAATTCTCTCCTGTAGAAGCACAGGCGCTTCTAGTTGTTTCATTTTTTTTTCCAATTCCATTTTCATGCTCGAGATTAATTTCAGATTTTTGAATCCATTTTAAAGCTGTAAAATAAATTAGATCGATCATCCTTACAATGAGCTATATGACAAAGGAAACTTACAATCGAATCTGTTTTGAATTTTTAAATACCAAATTTGAATTCGATCTTTCTAAAAAAGAATTACTGGATACAATGCGCTCTAGAGCTTTTTCTTTTTTGGTTGATCATTATAGGGAGTTAGGAAAGAAGGAAGAGGCTTTAAAGATTCTCTTAAAAAATCAAACAACCGCGAATTTTCCTGAAATATTTGAAGAAATGATTTATACATATTTATATTTTGAAGACTTCCAGGGTGCCCTAGAGTATATTCAGGTAAATAAATCACCAAATATCACCTTTAAACATTTAGAATGCCTAATAAATATTGCTTTACTGATCAGATCTAAAGAAGATGATGTTATGAAAATATTTGACCAGGTCATTAACGGTCTTACAGCACAATATGACAGGAGATTAATCAAAGTATTCAAGGAATATTGTATTGATAGAAGAATTAGTAAAAAAGAGATTAAAGAAAATTTTTTAATTATTCAAGATTTGCTTGAAGAAAAATACATATTCAAGTTTGGCTATGACGAATTACTCTTTTCATACAAAAATATGCCGAGAAAGACCGTCTTTTTGAATAGAATGGTGAAGCGCAATCCATTTATCAAGAAAAAATATTATTTAAGATATGCAGTAATAAATGGAATTATAGAGGAAGATATTCAAAGAATTTTAAAGGCAAAATATCGAAAATGGGCAATGGCGATTGCTCTACAAAAGAACTGGATATCTGAAGATTTAAAGAAAAGTGTTTTGAAACAATTTAATCGGGTTCCAATATGCATTAATAGGGCCAATTTGTCTGATTGGAATTATTCAAATAAAAACATACACTTTTTTGACATGGTTGAGGAAAAAGAAGCTTCAAGAAAAAAGATTTCGAAATCAAAAAAAATTACTGATGGAAAGAAAAATTAATGCATTATTACAAAGTCTGGTAGTGAAGAGGTGAGTTCGAAGTAACATGAACATTTATTTAATAGCAATGATTTTTATATTTTAAACTCATTATGACAATATTACTTAAGATTCATAAATTCTGGCCATGAAGTCAGATTTTCAACTTCTATAACAATAAAATAAATTTCGTCATGAATATTCTAATTTCTATTTATGAAGCCATGCTTAAGCATATAAATTCTGTTAACAGCACTATCTTGATGATAGCTGTTCTAAGGAAACAAATCCAGAAGTCTTTATTGCAATTTTGTAGAAATGAACAAATTCGAGTATACGCGATATATTGTATCACATTATATAAAACAACTTAGATTTCATTGTTTTTATTAATTAAAACCATCTTCTATCAAAGACAACGCATATTTGTGTGATTAAGACTGTGCAGTAGACAAAATTAAAAAGCCCATTTATTATCCACCTATTAATCAACAATATGAAAAAAAAACAAAATTTATTCAACTAGAAGCGCCTGTGCCTCTATAGGAGGAAATTTTAAACCTCATACTCAGATCCTGGGCACTTGGAATAAATCCTAAGCCCACTCTTTTGAGCTTCAGGCAAGCCCTTTTTTATCCATGCCGCTTCAGCACACACACACACGCATGTATACCATCCGGCCACCACCCCTTTTTTCGGGATTTTTCTTTTTATGAATCGGCTGTGACGTTCTGATATAAACTGTTATTGGTTTCACACACATAAGTGTGTTACTTATCCGGGCTACCACAAAAAGGCTACGGTCGTCCGTCTTGCGACAGTTTCTGCCCAACTTTGGATTCCTAGATTGTAGACTTATCCTCTCATTCAAAACATCATATTATAACGTAACTATCTACACAATTTTACAGTTTTGAATCCATTTAACATAAGATAAAGATATCTCCAAGGGCTTCATTCTGCTAAAAAAATTTTTTCTAAGATGAATAGCTGTTCTTAATTATTAGATATACCTTTTATGAATAGAGTCCAATTAACCAATTCAATTATACTCTAAATTACCAACCTCAGACATTACTTTTGAAGGATTTAAAAATAATTACTCCAGATCCATGTTATTGAAAATCTTAGATTAAAATGCATAAAATTAACCAATTTAAGAAATATTGTCTTTGAGCAATAATATGTCTTGAATACACTTATAAAATAGAATGACTCTAAAAATACCATAAATCGTTTATTAAAGCATTGTTTTAATTTCTTCAGGAGTTAAAAACCTTACACCGGATTTATTAACTATTGAGATTTCAATATTATTCTCATGAATTTTATCTTTTACAACACCTGAAAGAATTTTTACAGATTCTTTTATTGAACTTTCTTCATTAACAAACCTAGTGATTTGATCCTCTAGCAAAGCATTAGCTACTTCGTGTGCTTCACCGATTGCAATGACTTTGTATTCCACATGTGATCCGCTTGGATCAAGATTGTACAAAATGGGTCTGTCTTGGAATGCAGCCACTAAAATCGAAACTCCGAACGGCCTACTGTATATTTTCTTATCAAATTCCTGTTCTCCGAATTTCAGTGCTAAATCACAAATCTTTTCCATCAAAGTTGGAATACCAATCTGCTCTTTATAATTTCTTTCATGGTTAAGACAAATATCTCTGCATTTTTTAATAATTGTAATTGCATCTCCACTGATTCCTGAGACAGCAGCCAGAATGGTGTCGTAAACTTTGTAGTGGGAGCTAGAGCTCTCAGGTAGCTGGAGTGGGGAGATAAACTTCTTCTCTGAGACTATAACAACACTGTCGCTCAATCTAATCCCAATGGATGTGATTCCTCTGCTCATTGCCTTCATAGCATATTCTACTTGTATTATTCTCCCATCAGAATTATAAGTATTAACGTCGCTATTTGCACTACTCATGGGATTTGTAAATTTTAAAATAAAAAAACAATGAAAACACTTTGGATAAATTACAACCACTCTTGAGAGAAGTAGTAAATGAAGAAATAGTAGCACCTACAAACCAAAGAGATTCTTCCTTAGAATTTAATAGTTATACAAATTTGAGGAATTTTGTATGATTTAGATAATCTTCATAAGTCTTTTTTTAATTAGAATCTTTTTTGAATCTCAAGAATATTTTTATAAATTTTCACAATTATCAACCTGTAGCAAATCTTTGATGTGTGAAATAGTATTGAGGTTTTATTTAGTCAAGAAATTTCTATTATTTGTCTAACGTTAGGATCATTTAACCCACTTTGGAATTTTGCTGGAGATTATTCGCTAAGAATTTTAGTATTATTTCCAATGAGATACATAGTAAATGAATGTATGTGAATCATCTAAGATACTGATATGAAAGAGAAGATGGATTGAATGGCTCTAGCACAGAATGCGAGGGTATCATGTAACAAGAGCCTATCTGAAAGACAGAAGGGGGGACTAATACATCATTTTGAATAATACAGATGCTTCACATTGAGCATACATCTTTTTTAGATGCCAGCACATGTGTAAGAGGGCTAACTCGGCCGTCATTGTACTATTTAGTTGCACCATTTACTGAAAATTTGATGATCTTTAGCATGTTTGTTATTATATATTTTGAATAATAAATTTATTTTTGCAAATTCTAACTAATATGATATTTGATTGGGCAATTTAACCGAACAAAATTCATAGGAATAGTATTTCATATGTAATCTTTGTAATATAATTTTTTTATTTTTATTTTTGACGTCTTCGTTGAATTATATGTATTATAGTAATCAAACCATACGTATTGGCCTGGGAATGAAATACCACAACAAGTATAGTAAAGAGATAGGGATTGAGCCTAAAGTCGAAGCGTACATCCAGTCTATTGTACTCAAGAAAACTCTGGAGTCTGTTTTATTTGAAAGACGACGGGCATCGAAGAAGGGGACAATTATACGAGTCTTGAGCAGTTAGTGCACAGATCATCGGGTGTAGACAAGAGACTTGACACAGAATCAATCAAAGAGTAACTATTAGATTATCCATTAAATAAATCCTTTTATAGTGATCAAATATTTGCTTTTTCTGAAAAACTTGTTGAAGTAAGGAAGAGACAAGAAAAATCATTCAATCGATAAATTAAACCTGGGCAGAATCTGTCGTAAGACGGATGACTGTAGCCTTTTTGTGGTTGCCCGGATAAGTAATACATTTATGTGTATGAAACCAATAACAGTTTATATCAGAACGTTACAGCCAGCAGACTCATAAAAAGAAAAATCCCGAAAAAAGGGGAGGTGGGTTGGTGGCGTGAGTGCGGCATGGATAAAAAAGGTCTTGCCCGAGGCTCGAAAGAGTGGGCTTAGGATTTGTTCTAACTCCCCAAGACCTCAGTAGAAGGTTTAAAATTTCCTCCTATATATATAGAGGCACAGGCGCTTCTAGTTGTTTCGTTTTTTTTTTAATAAATTAAACACTGTGCAAAAACTATTTAAAGAAAGGCAATTCAATATTGTCTATAATAATGCTTAAGCAAAAACATAAATAGTTTTATACATTTAATGGGTATTTTTAATATTAACTGTGATTGCAAAAGGAAGCGAAACTAGTCGAAGATATATTTTTGTAACAATATTATAATGAAAATTTTGAAAATACTCCTCAGTTATTAAATCCTAATTGCTTGAAGTCGACTCATAATACCCGGTTATCACTAAATAATAAAATTACATACATGATAATATTTATTTTTGTAATTAAATTAGATTGATCTTTTAAATAATAAGAGTCTGTTATATATTGGACTCATTACTTCAAATTTTGTTGTCACTGCTAATGTTGTTCACACCTAAAGATTCAATCCTAGTATATATACTGGGGTGAAAACTTTTAATTGAATTATACAAAAATATTGTCCTCAAGTTTGAGTTTGATCCTATTGTTATATCATAAAGAACTTTTGATAACTGAGTCCCGTAATTGTGCTGTTTAGCTATAGAATCTGCATTCATTTCAGCTTGCTGTGAGATTAATTTATGAAAGGTCAATAGCCAATTATTTATGATTAGGAAGTATATTACAAGAAGAACCATAAACGAACTTTTCTGTCCAAAATCATCATCCTTGTAGTGTTGAGCTATTTTAGTATAAAGCATCAACACAATGAACATCTCAAAGCATTTTAATAAGAATAATGCCGCAATTTTTTTCAATAAGGAATAATCTTTAGAGTGTCCTACTTCATGCAGTAGTATTGCTTCAAATTCATTTTTATTCAATTTTGTATGATCGCCATATATCTCAATTCGTTCAAATATTCCCCATCCAACCAACGCCGCATTCAAATTCTCAGATTTACGCTTCTCAGCATAGACCTTACTTTCTAGGTGTTTTTCAATTAGAAATCCTCTTAATTCTGAGCCAAATGTGGATATATCTAGGTTTTCCATAATATCCATATCTACATCTTCCATCGAGATGAACTCGCTGATTGCCTTGGCAAAGTAAGCTATATAGCATGCAATAAGAAATTTGTAACCGTAAACTATGAAAAGCTTTTAAGTAACAAAGTATAAGAACGGAAAAACTGAGAAAAGAAGAATGCAATAAGAAAGAAGTGAATGAAATGAAGAGTTATATCTAAAGAAGAAAATTGATGAGATAGACCCTCCAAATATTGACATGGTAAATAATGTCAGAATCAAACTCACGAATATGCATTGAGAGAATCTAGAAGTATTTTCTAATTTTGGAAACACAGATATCATCTTGGAAAGAGAGTCAGATATCTTTTTTCTAAGAAACAAATTTAGAAACAAAAGAGAAATCAAAGTTACACAAGAAATACTGATTATTTCTGAATATATTCTTTTTACTCTTTTTCGATGGCTTGTCTTTGAGATGCTTCAAAACGGGAATCGAAAATGGCTAGCTTATAGGTTTCGGATTTTTCGGAGATACCTTTGTGTGCTTGACTAAGGCTCTTTTCCATCTCGATATTTCTGAACAATTCATTCACTAGGGTATATGTCCATAGCTAATGCTATGTTGAATATTTTCCGCATCTTATTTGCTTTACACAAGTAATTAAACTAGATGTTTCAGTCTGAAACTATTTGATTGAAATAGTTGAAGCCTATCTGATACATTTTTAATTAGATAATTTATGATGCCACATCAAAAGATTATAAGATTTACGTCACATTTTAGTCGAACTATAAAATAGTGTTGTAAAAATATATTAGTATATTATTCGGATATATATAAGTTAATTGAGAATTAAGGATATCTTTAATATTCACGTAAAACTTGCCAAGATAGTCTGCAGACTATTTTTAACAAATTTTAAGCGATTCTAAAATCAGCATAATTAATATTTAGATTTTCTGGCAGAGGTTTAAGTCATCATTGTAAGTTTGCCAAGAATCTACAAAAAGAACAGTCAATATTCTTGGTGCAATTATCTATTGAATTCTGATTATAACGAGTCTATAATATCTGTTAGATCCTGTGCCCCTGTTAAGAGATTCACAATTTAGTGTGAAGAGATTTGCAGTTGGTTTTTTCAGGATTGAAATGTGATTTACTATTCACACATAAATTTTAATTCCTTCAAATCCTATTTTGTACGAGTATGATCGGATTACAATGTAAGTATTATAACTGATTTTGTTTGTAATTTCACCCAGAAATCTATTTAGTAGTGAGTAAAAAAATGATCCTAAATTCGAAAAGAACACTCTGTTAGGTGACTTGGACCAAACTTGTTTCAAACATTGAATACAAGACTTTTAATCATAATATTTTTATTAAACGATTGCTCTTTAAGTGGTTTTATGTCTCTGAATTTTAAAAGTCATAATTGTTTCATCCTAGTCCTTACGACATCTGCTTATCAAATTTGTCTTTTATGTAAAGAACATAAATATTTACTATTCCTGTAGCAGCTTCCATACTATTGATTTCTTTCTTCGACATTTCAAGGCTTTTTATTAATTGTGTTCGATTGCCTTCTTGAGTACAACATATTGAAAAAGTATTGCATAAATGCAAACAATATTTCGTATGCAGAATCCAATCACGAAGAGTAGTATGTTGTAATTCTAAATGTTTTTATGGTCGCTTGGTTTTTTAACAGTTTATATACTTAGTGGATTGATAGCTTAATAAACCAATGTAAAATCTAGAATTATGGAAGTAAAAATACAATCATAGTACTAATTAAGAACCAATCATATTTATTAATGTAGATACAATTACACAACCAAAAATTATGTCTTACAATCATCTAGAGTTAAATGCACAAGTGCATATATTCGTGTTACAGGAAAAAGTAAGGATTACATCTTATGATAAAAAAGATACCGTTCTTAATGCTAGCTTATCCCTTTAATTCCAATAAGAAGATGCCATTCTTTTTCGTCGGATGACGAATGAATCAAATAAATTCATTACCCAAATTCTAAGGATAAGGGATCGCTGTAATCCGCCATCTACCTAGATAGGTTATGATTAGTGAAGAAAAGATAAACAAAGCATGTTTGGGCTGAGACTTTTAAACCTGATTTTTAAATTCATCTATTCAGTACATTCTATAATTACATTTCTCAACCCACTACCAATATAATCAAAGACATAATACATTTCACGGGTAGTATTGATATTTTAAATGAAAAAAAGCAAATTGTTTTACTCAACAGGATTCGAACCCAGATTCAAGTTTTTTTTCACATTTTAAGACTTCAGTCTTACAGCATTTTAATATACCATAAATATTTAATAGTTCTTTTTATTATATATTTCGTATACGATTGAACATTTAAGATATAAATAAAAGAATCATTTAAGAAATATGTCTTTTTTAATATTGCTATTGTGTATGATAATAATATTCGAATGATTATCTAATTCTGGAAGCATTTTTAACCCCAAAATGCCTTATCCTATCCTAATATATTTTGATAAATATCAGATTAAGGTTACTTCTTCATTAGCAGAACACGATGAAATGATGAATACTTTAATAAATGTATTGAAGAAATTCAAAAAATCGAACACATTCTTGATTTACACAACAATGAAAAAGATTTCTTCGAGTCCTTTGATGTCCAAAACATCTTTGCAATAGAGAGAAATATGACTCCTGATGTCGATTTTACATTCCAAGGACTTCATATAAGCAATTGAAGATTGCAACAGTGTATTTAAGAAGATTTAATAAAATACAACTCAAATTTAAACAATTTATCTATTCTGTATTAATTCTGTATTTAAAAAAGACATCTGATTCACATCTTCATCATTGTCGGAGTGATCTTTCTGTTGTTCTGCATTTTCCTGAGTTGTTTGATATTTTATTTCGAATAAGCCAGAGGGTAGTTTTTGAGGAAAATTCAAATCATTTTCAACTGTTTGCATGTCTTCAGATTTTTCATGTTCTCTGTTTTCGTCGTAATTTTCGTTGATGTTGTAAAAACATGGAAGAGCAGATGGAATAGGATCCAGTTTTGGTTTGACAATTCTTTTTCTCTTAGCTTTGGGTATGATAGTATGATTCGGAACAGATACATTTTCCTTTGAATCTTTCAAATTTTCTGAATCGTGCGACATCGAAGCATTGTTGTTCTCATTTGAATGAATAAAGTTTTCAACATCTTTTTTCTTTATTTCTAGAATAGCATAGGGCACCAGACCATCCTCTATTCTTTTTGACTCATCAGCTTCTATATCTACATTTGAGGGACTAGGTAAAACAATACTATTTTCAATTTGTTTCGCTTGATCTACTATCTTCAATGCTTCATTCATGTATTTTGTTAAATAATGTTTGACCTTGTTTTTATTTGTGCATTGAGGCGGAAGCATTATCACCAAGTATTCCATTGCCGTGTTTCTGATGTGTGAAAACTGCATTTCTGACATTATTGAATAATATTTCATATATTTGCAAACAAATTCCAAAGCCAGCCAATTATAATCATCATCCTCAAATTTTTTGAAAAGCTTTTTGTCGGGTGAGTAGTTTTCCGCTTTATCAACCAAGGTTTCTAGATTTACAAAGTGGCCATCAATATCATGTTGCAGCTTGGTAATGCTAGACCCATTTGGATCCAGTTCGGTCAATTTTCTTAAAATTTCTGCCCTGACTGCTTTATTAAATTCGTCAGATGATTTTCCATCAGATGTCACCACTGGCTCTGTCAGATTTTCTTCTTTGTCATTTTTCTCAGAAATAGTCTTCCCAATCTTATCGTGGCAGATTATTAAACTTTCATTCAAAAATTTTTCAAACTCATCTTCACATTCTTTTAGCTGAATGAATTTTATAATTAAATTTCCAAAAACTTCATCTTTTTTGTACTTTGCTTTAGATTTAAACAAAGGCGCCAGCTTATCTTCAAAAGAGAATGAATGAGGATTTGAATTGTTTTTTTTAACTACTTCTGGAATTTTCTCTTTATTCTGTGCAGCCTTTTTTTGCTGTTTTTTATATTTTCTGATTATACATTTTGTATCATCTTTCATTTCTCCTTTATGAACAAAAAAGTTCTCAAGCTTGCATTCTAGCTCCACTGGGTCTAGCTCACCCTCAAATTGTTCAATAAATGGATCATCATAGTCATAATCATCCACTTGTCTCCTTCTTTTATATGTCACTGGTGCTAAATCCACTTCTATGCTTTCCAAAATGTTTATTGCTATCTCTTTGTCTTCGAGCTCAGTTGATGTTTTGTCTTTCATAATTCACCCTGTAATCAAAAAAAAATTAAATAATACTGGAAATAATTGATTGTGAATTAATAGACGATACTGGTATCACGACAAAATTTGATTATCAAAAATTCTTATGAAATTAAACTAAATCCAGCGAAATAAGCTTTTGTGAAAGGGATTATTATGAGTAATATAAATAGGCTTTATTCTTGAAGTCAGATTGAATTTTACGTATGTAATAGATTTGACTAAGGAATTTTATCAAAACGAAAAATTAATCAATTTTGTGATTCCATATTTAAACATTTGCATCATTGTCTTCAAAGACATTGATAATCAATATAAATTTTAGAAATTTTGTAAGTAATAGGAATTTATTTACCATATGCAAAAAATGTTAATATTTATTTATAAAATTGCTTTTTTTAAAAAAATCATGAGTCTCAAATAAGTTAGATGGATCCATGTATTAAATTCAATCATAATATTCCTTAAACAAATATCATTGTTCTAATTCAAGTTATAAATGTAATAAACAAGTCAAAAAGCTTATAACATCACATTTAAATCTGGAAATAAAGCCAATAAATATAAATAAAAAGATTTATTCATTCAATATTACTATCTTGTTATATAATCTTTCTTGATCCAATACCTTAATGAAACTTTCAAAAATGATCTGAAATTTTTAAGGGTTGATATAATCGGATTGAATTAAAAAAGTATGGTATCGAGGGATTTCAAAATACAAGCAAGGTGTTTCAGACAAATCCCGAAATATAACTTAATTTTAGGTCTGATGTGCTTGGTTTTCTTTAACTGAATAAATTCTTGTTGATTTAGGTTTAAATTTTATGAGTTTTAGGGATTTTAGAATAAAATTATGTTGGAATAAATAAGTTCTAGAAGGCAATAAAATATTCAACCGAAAAGTTTGATTATTGGCAATTAAAAGCGGAACATTTATATAGAGACTGTTATAATAAATGTAAATTAACAAATTAGAGATTAAAAATATTAAATAAAATATAGAATATGATAACTTTATTCATTAAATCACAACATATTTTTATCAATCTTGTTCAATATGGTGTCAAACTCAACTACATCATCTGAGCCTTGTGAAATTGTATGGCTAACATGAATCAAACTGTCCGAACCAGAATCATTGCAATAGAATAGCTGGCTACTCGAAGCAAACTTTGCTTCCAGTCTTTCGCAGGGACTATTTAAAATGTATACTTCTTGATCAATCTCTTCCATGAGCATATCTCTGATAAAAATATCTACACTTCTGTAATTGTAGTCATCTTCTGCATATTCAAGGTGGCACTGTGTGTTCACGTGCTCCTCATAGTTTTCGAATTTAATGTAGCAAACTTCACAATATCCAGATTTTACTTTAGACTTCCTTTTAGGGCGCCCGGTTCTTATTGCATCTGAAAAAGGACAACACACTTGAGGACTATCAAATCTTATAAAGGGAAACGTGAATGGGAACTCTTTATAATAAGGCTGATGTTTGTTCTTTGCATCCTCAATTAGAACATACGGATTTTTGAATGTTATATAATTCTTCATCTTAGGACGGGAATTTTTCGAAAAATTATTATTTGTGGCGGGAAACTAAATTTGATAAACAAGCAAGAAATTGAGCAGATAAAAGAATATAATTTTCTTATATTAGTAAATCGAGAATAATTATAAGTTAGCGACTCACTCAAGATATAACACGCCATCTCAGTAAAAATCTCAAATCTCAAGAGATTTAATTAAAACAAGATTCAGAAGATTGATTATCAAACTAAAACATCTTTTTGATTTTGAATATTTTACTAGTCATAGATGAAATTCTGGCCCGAACAATGTTGCATTTAACTTCTATAACATTTTGTTTCGCAATGAATGATGATTATTAAATATTTTATTTTCGTTCTGAAATATGTGTGGAATTAATATTAATCAGTATGCACGCGTAGATCATGACACGACCATTCAGCTGACTCAATATGTAACATCAAATATTTCGAAGTTGAATCCAAAAAATTCTGTTGACCATCTCATTAAGCATTCTTCATCATTTATAAAATTTATCAAAATTTGACCAGAAGAAGCAAAAAGTGAAAAATCATGAATTGGAATTGAAGGTAACAAAAGATGATATTGAAACAATTGATTTGAATAAAGAGAGAGAAGACGAATAGTATGAACTAACAAGTAAATTCGAAGACGAAATGTATGGTCCGAGATGACTTTAAACCAGAGCAAGAAAGGAATGCATCTTCTTAGTGTCTTGCGGTATACTAAACACTTTATAGTGATGAAAATCAATGCATCCATTAAGAGATTGGCAATCTCTTTCTTAACTCCTTGTAAAAATTTTATGAGTTTGAAAAATAAGGAAGACAGCAGACTGCAGTTGTCTGTAAAGCATGTCTGATGTAGGAGGTAGAGATGTAATGTTTACGACACATAGGAGTCCTGTGTAGTGTTTGGTTTCAAAATTCCGGGTGGTTCAAGAAAGTGTATGTATATTGACACAAAGCCATTCCACTGTGGGTGTAAAACATATATGTTGCTCCTAGTTAGCGAAGCCCGCCAGGGTATGATTGGGCTTAGCCCTGAATTTAAAGTGATCCGTTGAGTGTTTTTTCGATCTTGACTGGACCAAGTTTCCTCCATGGCTTGTGGTGGAGTTTTTAGCAATCCGTTTGACAATAAGGTTTTCACCGATCACTCATTAGCTATAGCAATATAGTGAAAATAAATTACTTTTTTTTTTATCAAAATTTGACCCGTAGATCATAGCTTATGACGAATCAAGAATTTAAATTAAAAAACCATTTATTTTTTATTGATTCTGATTTCTCTGTTAAGATTGTAAAATGAAAGATTAAAGCATCCTTGACTTATTAACAACAACAATTGAAGATTGGGATTGATTTCATTAATGACAAATTTAGATCTATTCTCAAAAAGCGTGAAATGGTGTGGCCATATAACATTTGGTGCTTTTATAAAAAGTAAAAACAAGAAGACAAATGTAAAAAAAGATTTATTCGAAAGAGTAAAAGATGGTTTCAAGAATCAAGGGTTTAAAGGTGAGTAAAAACACCATCTTGAAGATAGGATGTTTCTCTTTGAATAAATTTGTTTTTTTAATAAGAGAAAACTCTAATTTATTTATTGACGGTACCTATCTTCTTCATCGGATGTTTACTAAACCGATTTTTACACTTAAACTCACCATTCTAAATTCTGGGGATCACCCCTATCTTACACTGGTAGCTTTCGTTTAGTGGAAACAAAGGGGCAATGTATGCTTGTGCTGAGGCTTTACCATTTGCTTTTTAAACTTTTCTATTCAATACATCTACAATCACATTTCGAAATCTATTTTGCCAAAGACACAGTTATCTCCAAGGACTTGTTCGGCTAGTAATTTTGTAGTTAAGTAATAACTATTTACTATATTGAGTACGCTTTATATGTTTTTTACGACAAGATCCAAATTACACCACTACACAAGATTCGAACTCGGGTCTCAAAATTTTTGTTTTAAAAGATGTCATTTAGGAATCGAGCTAATTAAATAGACTGCAGGAAAACAAAATACAGCTTTTTGCTTGTAACGCGAAAGACAACTTCATTGACTATCATGACAAGTTCCTCTCATCTCTAGCTATCAAAGGTTACCACGGTATTATTCTATATATATGTAGGATGAAAGTACACTGTTCATCCTCACTAATTTACGGTAGGAGATTTATCTTATCCTTTGGTCAACTAAGGAAGTATATGGGTGCTTTTCTTAGCCAAAGTTCTATTTCTTCACAATGTATTTGAAATATTAATCAATTTCGGTTTATTAAATATGAAAATATTTTCATTTGGCAATTATTCATAAGTGCTATTTGTAAGAAATAAAATCACATTTCCGAGTTTTTTTCATATAACTCTATTTGTCAGAATAAATTCGCTTTCTTCTCTTATCTTTTCTTTTTAAATTTAATTTCTTTTATTTTTATATTTGCAAATGATTTCATTTATTTTTTTCTTAAAATTTTTCTTTTAAATTTTTCAACCCAATGAAAGTTGATCAGAGGACTCTACATTTCATAAATCTTTTACTTCTTTTATTTTTGTATAGCATCATGAACAACCCTATCAAAAACAAAAATGCTGTTTTTTATAGCAAAACATTCCTGTTTCTTTTTTTTTTTTTTAGATTATTTATATGAAATTTTGCGAATTAAGATTTTGTTTGACTCCATATTTGATCAGATTTGCTAATAGATTTTTCATGATTAATGTAATATTGGGTTTCTATGATTCAAGGATGTATGCAGAATACATATATAAATCTTGGATCGTCATGGACTTGCTATTGCTAACTAGATCTTATATAAAGAGAAACTTCACTGGTGTCTCCTTATATTATTTGACACCCCCACTTCATTTCATAGCTTCTATTTGGGAAATCCTGTCTATTTACCAGTTGGCTAAAAATATGAATCCCATAAAAAGTATGCTTTCATTTTTATAATGTTTGCGTATTTCTTAGATCTATTAATTGTCCTAAAATATAAGAGAACACAATTGTATTGGTTTAGAAGATCAAAAAATAATTTCAATGAGAACTTGAAAATTAAAGAAGAAATTAAATCAAAATGAATATTAAAGATAAACATCTAGGCAGCAGCAAAAATCAGACAAATAGAAATATCAACACAGATTCATATAGAGAATAAATATTTTAACGTTTTGAAATGATTCTTATATTTTGGCCACTCGTATTAGATATATTAGAGACCATATATTAAATAAACATGTGTCCTTTCTATTTTAAATTTTCTTACAATTTAAACTTAACTGGGATACAAGTTTATTATATTCTCATTATTATTATTTTGATCATTGAAAATTAATTACAAAAATGATTTCTTCTGTGAATTTAAATACTAGAAATGAAAATACAATAAATATTTTTATGTTTGCGAACATTTTGAAAATTTATCTGTCACATTTTTATTTTTCATTTGAAAGATAAGTAATTAGTCTTTCTTGTATTACATTCATTTTGTTTTAAAACTTTTTCAAATGCTTAGTTGTGTAACTAAACTAATAAGCATTTTTTGAGTTTTCATTGAAATTGCATTATTCAGCATCGCAAATACAAATTCCAATTATTCTTTTCATTTATTAGAAAGTGTATCTGATCCACAAATTTATTCTAATAATTTTGCACAATTGAAATTGTTCTAAACAATTATTCCATTGTTCCTAAGTAAGCCAAAGACAGAGCAATTTATTTTCCCAATAAATTGAACCCAATGCCAGGAAATGAGACAACAAGCAATGTTTTCACTGAAGAAGGAAGACTTTTACATGCAGAATTTGCAAACAAGAATGTAAGCGAAGCCGGAACAATAGCAGGAATGGTATGCACAGATGGAGTTTTAATAATAGGAATCAATCAGAACAAATCCAAAACTGTTGAAAAGGTTTTTCAGATCAATGATGAAGTGCTATTGCTGTATCAGGAATATTCAGTGATGCATTGAGACTAATTAATATATAGGGCAATTAGCAAAGCTTTCCGTTTTGTGTGATCGAATAGCAAAAGAAAAGCAGAAGTATACACATATTGACGGTGCTAGGCCATTTGGTGTTTCCTTTTTATATTCAGGCTATGAAGATGGGGAATACGTGCTTTATTCCACCGATCCAAGTGGTACAGTCGGAAGATGGAGATCAAAGTGCTTTGGAATGGATTCAGATTCTGTAAATTCAGGACTCAGAAATATCGTGACAGAGGATAGAAAGTTGGATCTTAATGACGGGCTTATTGCTTTGTTAGAGATTTTGAAGAAAGCAAGAGAGTTCACGAATGATATTTCAGAGAAGCTGGAAATCCTTTTGTATTCTAAGAATGACTGCAGAATGCTAAACTCTGAAGAAATCAAAGATTTTACTAAAAGGGTAGAAGAGATGAATCATTAAATGTTTCCCATTTTATTCTTCAATTTACTATTTAAAAATCATTTATAAAGTATTTGTTTTACGTCTACTAAACTCGGCTGATACAAGCATCTCTTGTTCCTTTGATATTTGATTGTCGGAGATAATTACGAGCTTCTTGAACCACTTTAATAATATTGTTGCATATTTTCTAGATAGTAAATATAAAAATCTATTTAACGACTAGATTTTACAAGTTTTTTCATGAAAAACTTGATTTTACTAGGCATAACTACTCATCCTACAGGAAATTATTGAATCATTTAAGATTATCTATTTGTTTATTTTCATGTAGGTATTCATTAACTATTAACTTAATTTACTAATTAGTTTAACAGGCTATTTTCGATCAGTTGTACATTTTAATCGTCGATACCAGACTCTTTTCACTTTGAATTTGATATCTAGATTGCCTTTATTACAGCACATTTTATCGGTGTGTCAATGTGCAACCTATTGACAATCTTTTTCTCATAAAGTTGCTATATTATCCTTTGTAATACATTATATCGATTAATATTGAATATAACATACTGATTAACATTGGTTTGCATAATAATGAACACTTCGAATAATAAATTGAAAAACAAAGAAAGTAACAGAAGAAGGGAAGATTGAGAAGGTAGAGAGTCTTCCAAAGACACCACCTGATCTAAAATCTAGCTCCGAGACTCTTTGGAAGTCGTAATTAACGATATTAAGTCGGATGATCCTGGATGGCCAAAGGAGTTTTTTGAAGATGTGCAAAGAAGATTTGGAAGGATACTTAGATTCGACTGGACTAGTGCTTTAACTGTCTTCTGTTGTAAGTTCCAGAAGAACATATCCCTAGAAGAATTTAACAGGATGGCAGTCTCAAGACGTTCTGATAAATTCGATGGGGACAACACAGTCAAGCGTGTCAACAAAACGATTGAAAATTCGTTAGAAATCTGCAATCTGACTAATCCTAAATTCGGTTGAAGGATGCATTCATCAAGTTCATGCGAGAAAATGCGTCTACTGATGAATGGATGAGCAAAAGGACGAGGAAGATACCTAATGAGAAAGGGTATCGACAGCTACTAGAGTCTCTGATTCTAATAGTAAAAAAAACGAAACAACTAGAAGCGCCTGTGTCTCTATATGAGTAAATTTTAAACCTCCTACTGAAGTCCTGGGCATTTAGAACAAATCCTAAGCTCACTCTTTCAATCTTCGGACGAGCCCATTTTTATCCATGTCGCTCTCGCATGTTGATCCTTTTGATCATCATCCGGCCCAACCACCCTTTTTTTCGGATTTTTTTATTTATGAGGAGGCTGTAACGTTCTGATATAAACTGTTATGAGTTTCACACACATAGGTGTGTTACTTATCCAGGCAACCACGAAAAGGCTACAGTCATCCATCTTACGATAGATTCTGCCTAGCAATATAGAGCATAAGAGTGAGTGTATGCTCCTCCAACTAAAGAATTGCCTGGAAAAATCAAGAAGTATATCCTTAAGACGTTATGCCATAATTAAGATTGAAGAAGAAAATAAGACACATCTCTCCACTATTGACAAATACATAAAACTGAAGTACGATACAGAAGGCGAGATTACCAAGGAATCTCTTTATGAATCACAAATTAAATCCCTAATGATCAACATTAAAAGCAAACAACTCCACGAAAGGTTGTATAGGGTCTGTGATCATGAACTTGCCTCCATTAAACATTCTTCAGTATGGCTTACCGAACGAAATATGAAGCCAAGAGATGAAGGAGCTTATTCCTTTCTTCAGGATAGAAATATATTCTTTGGAGAAAAAGTCAAGTGCTCACATTGCAAAGCTGTGCCAAAAACAGTAGATCATCTTGCCACTAAATGCGATCGTATGCTAGATCATGATTACATGAGAAGACATAATGAAGTATTAAGATGCATAGATTTAACACTGTGTAGCAAATTCGGAATCAAGAAGACAAGAAAATTGAAATCTCACACCGTTCAAGAAGTTGTAGCAAATCAGGAATTGCAACATGACAAACCAGATATCTTCTTACATAATAAAAGGAAATAACTCTGATCGAGGTTGGAATTACCAATCTTGACCTATTAACTCAAGTTGAAAATGAAAAGACTAGAAAATATGATATAATAGCAAATGAGTTATCATTGATTTACAAGTGCAAAGTGAACATAATTCCATATGTAATGACCTGGAAAGGGCTGGTAACGAAATGCCACAACAAACATAGTAAAGAGATAGGAATTGAGCCAAAAGTCGAAGCATACATTCAGTCTATTGTACTAAAGAAGACTCTGGAGTCTATTTCATTTGAAAGACGACGAAGTATCGAAGAGGCTGATAACCATGTGAGTCTTGAGCAGTTAGTGCTTAGATCATCGGGCATAGATATAAGTAAATTAATCAAAGAGAATTGATAACTATTAGATTATCTATTAAATAAATTCTTTCTTAAATTTTAGTTTTAATTGATCGATTCTATTTCAAATTGACAATCAATTTATAAAATTCAACCTCTTTCTGTTATAACCATTTATAGTTTTGATTGTTATCCGACCTTCATCAAAAGATATTTCCCAATGTTCAAAACTTTCGGTTAATATGAATGGTCAATCGAATATCTTGGTAAGAAGAATTATTATCGCGTTTATATAAAGGCAATTATTGCGATAAAAAAATCAAAAAAATATACCTAATTCGACATATACTTCTATAGCAAGTGAGTGTTCTGAAAAAAATTTATCATCAAGCGGATTGCTAAAATTCAATTAGGATGAAGAAAATTGGTAGTGTCAAGATCGGGAAAAGCTCAATGGATCATCCTAAATACAGATTTAAGCCCTGTCATAGCCAAGTGAGATTCAATAACTAAGAGTAAGTATATGTTTTATGAAACAAACCATACACGAATATTAACCAAGCCTACATAAGACAGTTATATGTTACAAATGCTCGAGCACGAGTATTATACCTCTACTTTCCATGTAGTGATAACAAATTTGTGTTACGGACATTGTGTCTTTGTTATTTTTTAAACATATAAAAATTTTCAAGGAGATAAGAAAAAAAAACGAAACAACTAGAAGCGCCTATGCCTCTATAGGAGGAAATTTTAAACCTCCTACTGAGGTCCTGGGCACTTGGAACAAATCCCAAGCCCACTCTTTCGAGCAGCCCTTTTTCATCCATGCCGCACATACACGCATGTAAATCATCCGCCCCACCTCCCCCTTATTCGCGATTTTTCTTTTTATGAGTTGGCTGGCTGTGACGTTCTGATATAAACTGCTATTGGCTACAGTCATCCATCTCAAGACAGATTCTGCCCAACGTCTTTAACCCAAGGAAGTAAAATTCCATCCGTCTCCAGTAGTCAAATCCAACCAAGAAATGACTAAGGGATATACAGAATTTACAATGATGAGTTTATTCGGTTCATTAACTATCCAAAGCGATGGAGATTGGCATCTTTAAGAAATAAATAACAGTTTTTTTTAGTAAAATTTTTATTCCCATGGAATTCGGATTCAATAAAGAATTGTATCAAAACCAAATAGATTTTATAAATGATGCTACAAATGCTATTGAAAATAGAAAAGTTGCAATTTTTAGCAGTCCAACCGGAACTGGTAAAACCCTATCACTTTTGTCGATAGCGACTAAGTTTATGAACAATGTTGAGGATGATTTATTTAATCTGCTTTACGGTGGGGTTAGAACTAAAATCTATTATTGCTCTAGAACATTCTCAATTGTCTCAGGTCATTTCAGAATTAAAAAAGAATAAAACCAAATATGAGTCAGTTATTTTAGGTTCCAGGAAAGTATATTGCATCAATAAATCTGTCAATGATTGTAATAACTTAGATATAATCAATAACAGATGTAAAAATCTGATCAAAGATGATAAATGCGCATTTTATAAAAACACGCACCACGATGATAGTATTCTTGATATCGAGGATTTAATAAAACAGGGAAATGAAAAACATTTTGTCCTTATTATTTTGCCAAAAATAAGGGTTCAAATTGCCAAATCGTATTTCTTCCTTACAATATTCTTTTCGATAAAGAAAGCAGGAAAAGTTTTAAAATATATTTAAAAGACAAAATATTGATAATTGACGAAGCTCATAACATTTATAACACGGTAATTGATCTAAACAGTCCAGTGATAAGTTGGGAAGAGATCAAGAATATTTCGGAATTAAGCAATTTAAATGAGATTTTGATTCAAATACTAAAGAATTTGCTTACATTCTATCAAAAATTCAAAGTAGAAATTAAAACAGAAATTATAATGGAAGTCGTTGATTTTTTAATACAAAGTGGAATCTCAGATTTTAATTTATTTGATGCGGTTGAAATTATTGAAAAATCAAAACTGGCACAAAAAAATGAAATGAAATGCATTTTTGAATTTACAAAATTTCTAAAATTGTTAATGAAATCTGACGATTTTTCAAAGGTTATAGTTGGCTTCAATAAATTAAAATTAACAACCATGGATCCCAAACCACACTTCGAGGATTTAAATGAATGCAGATCGATATTACTAGTTGGAGGAATAATGGAACCAATCGATTGGCACAAAACAAAACATTTTCAAGGATATTCAATATTATTCGTATAATTCAACGAACAATAACTTTTTATCTTTTATAATTTCTGAAACACATAACAATAAAGCAATAAATTTGAATTATTCAGAGAGAGACACTCAGATAAAAGATATTTACAATACGCTGGTAGCTTTATGCAATCCAATAAAAGAAGGAGGCATAGTTATTTTTGTTCCTTCGAAGTATTTTTTAGAGAGCATTAGAAAAATTGGAGTTATAAATTTTAATAGGACCATAAATTTTGAAGATACATTTAATTTTATGGAATACAAAAACAACCCCGGTATATTAATCGCAGTTATGGGCGGGGAGATTAAGTGAAGGGATAAATTTTTCTGATGACATGTGCAGACTATTAATAGTCGTTGGAGTGCCATATCCGACTTTAGATCTAGAATTTAAAGAGAGGTGCAAATACATCGCCGATTATGATTCAATAATGGCAATGAAGATGGTAAATCAAGCTATTGGTAGAGCTATTAGGCATAAAGACGATTATGCTGCTATTGTATTGCTGGACTCTAGATACAATGGTCTAAAAAGCAAATTAAGCCCTTGGATTTTAAATAATATTAAAGGCGTAAAATTCGTTGATGGTTTAATTAAGATTAATAAATTTTTGAAATCACAAAAACACAGTTAAGTCATTACCTAAAAGATCTTCCGTTAAAAATGATGGGCAGCAGATTATCTTAGTGATCTTGAAAGCAGGGGATTTTGTAATAGCTTAAAATTTTAAAATTAAATACGTTTAACTTATATACCAAAACTAAATTTTCTCAGATCTGGATTAATTTATATCATTCATAATAAATAATTTGTCGTCATTGTATTGCTATAGCTGCTCAACGATTGATTAAACCTTTATTGCTAGACTTTATCCGCTCGAGATATAGAAGTTTTAGCCCAGCTCAAATCGAAAAAAACAACAGACACTTTAAATTCGGAAAAGCAGCCTTTCCCGTCCTAAAGCATACATTAATGAGCTTCGATAAGTAAAAGACAAGACGTCATTCACACTAAGTGGAATAGTATCATGAAATGAATCCATTCGTTTCCATATACAAGCATTAACCGGCCATAATTTTAAATCGAATGAAACACCATATAGTTCGGATATCTATCATAAATACTTGAAAATCACACCTCCACTTCCTAAGTACAAACCTCAGAGATGTATTTATAATTCGAAATCAGATATATTGTCAATTTTCGCAGCTAATACAGATTTGCACGTATATAACAATTATTTAAAAGAGTCTTAACACAGAATCCAAGCGTCAGAACTGGGCAGTCTATACTATATCGTAGGGTTGTATAAAGATGATTTCCATCCTTGTGTCGGTTTAATATTACCTCGAATATGACAATGAAATTTACGCTTGAAAAGGAATTACTTTCAAGAGTTAACATAAGGTTTGTTATGAATTAATAAATCTAAGAATACAATAATAATTGATAACCCCAACGTATTCCAACCAATTTATATCACCTTTTAACTATTTTTTAAATATCTTTGATGATTTTGTGTCAACCTCTAAGGTAAACTTTTGAATCTCTTCATATCTTCACACAATAAATACATGTATTAATTTTATTAATTTATTATTTCAAAATAATGTGAAAAATCTTCTAATGATGCAAACTCCTGAGAAGAATAATTGAGATTAAAAGCATGCTGCCACCCAAAGTTAAGAATGATGATATTTTCATTAAATTTAACCTTTTAACTTGCAGACAAATCAAAATCGATGGATAAACATAGGAAAGTGGACCATAAAACAGTAAGACATTCATAAATGAAATAGTATTGGTCGGAATTTTTACAAAATTTAAAATGGAAATTCCTCCAAGAAGGATTATTATGGCATAAGTTCTATTTGGAGCAATTTTTCGAAAAATTAATCTTGTCTGCAAATTTTCTATAGCGATATCAACCAGGAAATAAACAGTGAAATCCAATCCAATGCATGAATGTACACTGAAAAATATGACATTTAGTAAAGGAAAATACCTTAGGAATCGCCTATCAATTAAATCTTTATAAATCTGTGAATCAGGTTCCAATAAAATTTGCAAAACTGATTTATTGTCTAAATGATGAGAAATTCCTTTAAAGCCAACATACCCCACGCCCAGATAAAAACCAGATGAAAATAAAGAACTGAAAAAGCAAATAATTTGCATATTATGCAAGGAATTATCTGATACCTTATTGAAAATACTGAAGAAACCAGTTTGGCAGTGGAACATTGAAAAATTTCGAACTAAAATTTCATTCCATTTATTTTCGAAAGGTTTTGGAGCGAGATCAGCCATTTCATTTCTGGTTAAATAAAAGCCAACCATTGTAATTGAAAATATACCGACAGCAGCAATATTAGATTTAGAATAAAGACTTGGCACTAAAGCTTGACAATAGTGAATTAACAAAAATATCATTATTAAAATTAGAATAAGAATGAGAATTCTTAAGGTACAATCCTCTTTGTTTATAGGATAAACATTATCATTTTCATGATTCCTTGAATATTTCCAGGCAAAGAAAGTAATGAGCTTGTAACTATAGAAATCAATACAATCTTGCCAATACTTGGTGATATTGAAGCAGATAGTTTTTGATAATTCGGGTTTCTTTGACCATCAATGTTCGCGTTGATTTCATCAAAATTGGCACCCAAATATGATAGATAATAAATAGAAAGAAATGTCAATGATGATAATGCCGAGATAATTATATATGTGTATACTGATCCACATATGCTAAAAATTGTGGGAATAGATGTAATTCCAGGCCCAAGAATCAAATTAATTATTGAAAAAATTGCATTAGCGTTCGATTTTTTGTATTTCATATTTTAATAAGGGGAATAAATTGAAATATTAAAAGTTTTGATGTTTTGATTAAAATTTAAATGAATCAATTTTAAATAACATAGATCGAAAATTCAGCAGATGGGCTCTCCATTCGTCGTAAGATGTTCCAATGTGTTATATGAAATAATGATCCAAAGCGTAAAGTCTATGACCTTCAAAAAAAAGAGTTAAATATGAGACTATAGTGCTCATTGTTAGAAAATTGAAGCGAAGTTCTATGATTATCATCCTTATGATTATAATTAATGTGTTGAATTCCAAATCCTCTTAAAATTTAAAGGCAAAATATGGGTTGAAATAAAAATTTTACGGCATTCAAATTTTCAGGATTATTTTATCGATCCAAATCAATCATATTTACGAGACATTTATCAAATAGACCACCAATCAGTTTAGAAATCATATTCTTAGATTATTGTTCTTCTAAAAATTTAATTATTAAATATCAAATAATTTAATTGAAAATCATTTAATTCTATCATTGATAATTAAAATCAATATATTTGGCAGTAAAGCTTTGTGTGATTGGAATTAGTATTTAATCGAATCCAGAGCCAATAAATTATCAAAGATATTTCATTTTATGTTTTATACCTTTTATATTCATTATTGTCTTATATATTATATATTTGGAGTTCTAGAGAGACGCTTTATGATGGAAATTTTAACTAGAGGTATTATGCTGCCGAAAACATATCAATTCGATTTGTCCGTTGAATCTGAGAGAGCAGTAAAATTGTTAATTAAGATCTGATGTCCGATCTTTTAGTTTTCATAATGAATAAATTCATCATTGTTCAAGATTTTATAATAAGCTTACTCTCTTTAAATTCCCATTTACTCAGAAGCAGTCGGGATTTGATTCAAAAATAAAATAATGATTTGCATCTGCAAAAGTCAAGCCAAAGTTTTAATATTAGCTATTAAATATTACCATGCCATACCAGGAAAGATCCACCTGTTAATAATTCAACTCAGAAGATGCTTGGGTTGTTAAGTCTCATCGCCAAAACAATTATATTTCATGCAAAATTAATATTTTAAAGTTCCTTCAACACAACAAGTATTGTAAAGAGATAGGAATTAGGCCTAAAGTTGAAGCGTACATCCAGTCTATTGTACTCAAGAAAACTCTGGAGTCTGTTTCATTTGAAAGACGACGGTGTATCGAAGAGACGGACAACCATGTGAGTCTTCAGCAGTTAGTGCTTAGATCACCGGGCATAGATAAGAGAACCGACACGGAACCAATCAAAGAGTAATTGATAATCATTAGATTTACCGATTAAATAAATCCTTTAAAATCCCTTCAAATAATTTATCCAGGAAGTCAACTTTTAATTATTAAGGGAATCATACTAGATTTATCAGCAAAATTAATGTGGTTGTAATTTACTGGATAAAAAGATTCATATTATTAGAAATCACTTGTAAAGTGTCTCATGCAATTTACAAGAGTGCTTTTAGCAATAAAATTTGTTAGAAGCGATAATCGTTTCATCTATTTTTAGTCTGATACACTTGCCTCTATATACGACGTAAATTGCTGACACTAAGTTGTGATTCTCTAAGAGGCTAATAAAATATAACTTGTATAGTTGCTACTAAGTATCGGGATTTCATTCACATTCTATCAAAATATTTATTAAATCGGTTTTAAAATTCTCAAAGAGAACATCCCAAATGAAATTTATTATTAAAATAAAATCAATATGATATTTATTAAACATCAGAAAAGTTCATTTGGAATTTAATCCAGTTCTCAAATCTATTCTTACCTTCAGAATTAAATCATTTTAAGTGGACTTTAAAAATTCTTATTTTTGAATTTCTCTTGAAAAATTTTTCATAAATAGAATTTGTTCCGTACATAAATTCAACTATCAAACTTTTTCAAATCTATTTGATAGCCGAAACCCCATAATATCTCAATCAGCACTACATGTTCGAATGAGTATGGTAGGTTTGTAACAACAAGTTATTAATATATTTGGTAAAATCCTTGTAAAAATAAATATTTTAATGTTGTAAAAAATGTTATATCAAGTATAAGCCAAATAAAAAATCCATGGTTTGAAATTCGTGTTCAAATCGTATTTCTATTGAAGACAGAATCTTTTTCTTGTTACCCTTCGAATGATATATGATAAATATAATAATTCTATAAATTTCTGTAACCTTAAAACATAATGAAAATTTAAATCCACAAATCGATTCCATTTCGTTGGAATTGGTAGTTTAAAATTTTCAGTGGAGATAGGCTTGGTACATTTCTCGAGTATCATCATGAATGTTCAATGAGTTCAATTAAAAGTAAATCTCCTTCTAAACATTGTTTTATCTCAAATTATTAACAGTAATATAATCTGTTGTCTCACAATTTTTGAAACACCCTTATTTCATTTATTCATTGCGCTAGATTGAGAAAGCAGTTTAGTTATTGTAATCTAATCGATTCCATAGCATTAAATCCGGGGTTTGATACATTGTTCTACAAACTTTATATTTTAGAAAGGTAAAGTTCAGAACAAAGAAATAATTATAATTCTCGATTAATATAATTGAAATAAAAATAAAAATAGGATGCCAAATTACATTTAATCATCATTGTGGAATAGAAGAACCAGACTCCTTTGGAAAAGCTGAAGCATCTTTATCACCTCCTATTAATCCAACTAATGCTTGTTGCGGTTCTCCCGTTGGCCAGAATTTCTTAAAGATAAAGAAGATAATAATGAGAAGTATTAGAATAAGACAAATGATTCCTATGATTTTAAGGATTTTACCTTTAGAAGATCCAGAAGAACTATCAGCATTGTCAGACATGATAAAATTTTAGATTTCTGTATTTAAATCTTATATGAAACATTAAGAGATGAATGAAAGCTGTAACAAAATAATTTACTCAACAGAAACTTCTTGTTTTATGTCTGATGATTTGCCTTTTTTTGATTTTAGATATTTTAAATAATCTATTTTCCCTTTTAAAACAATCAATTTGCTAAAATCAGTTGATCTTTGCAAAAGTACTTTGCTAAAGAAATCTGCGTCATCAGAATTTGTCAAAATGTCATGAATACTTTGAATTGCTTCAATCCTAAGTGGTTGATCTAAAAATTCGACCAAAAGTGGAATCAGTTTTGATTTGTAGAATTTCGAGATGTTATAATTTCGATTGTCATTAAGAAGCCAATCCTGAATTATATTCAAGTCTTTGTTTTCTATGGCTTTTTCAAGTATTTTGTTCTTTTTCGTGGCTTTATCGTTATTTTTATTGAGATTCGATAAAGAAATTAGATCCATGGAAATTTTAAGAAAAAATTTAACATAAATTTTAAATCATAAATTTATCATAGAGATTGAGTTTTATTATCAGACTTGGGCTAATGGATACAAAACTTAAACGAATGTTTTCAAAAAGAATGTAATATTGATATTGAACTATTACATTCCGTTTAAAATAATTTATGAGCCAATATTCATATTTAATTAATTAAAAGCCTTGGCTTAAAAATCTTTTAGGAATTCATATAGCTCAAAAATAGGGATTAAGGCTTGATTTTTAAATCTCATTGTATTTTATTTACATTAGTGATCATTTAAATTTGATAGAACATTAATAAATAAAAAGATGGTTTAATATGATGTTCTTTTTAATGGCGAAACGTCTTTGCGAATATTTGTCAATAATTTAAATATATGTATGAATCAAATTTCTCAGACGTTATTATTCACAACTAGATTTATAAAATCATTGGTAGGAAATCGAAAACAAAAGTCGTTTCTAAAATACCCTATTCACTATACCGTGTACCATCAAATTTTTGATTTGAGAATAAATCAAAATTTAAAAGAATGTCCAATTCTAGGTTGACGAATCGTATGTTATAGTTTAATGTGTAATGGTGTTTGAATTTTTTTAAAAATATTACATCGAATTTTATCTATTAGTTTTCGAAATGTACCTAAATTAAGTTCATTCAGGCAACCACAAAAGATAACATTCATTGAAAAGTCTATTAAATAAATCTTCTTCATGAGATAAAATAATTTCATCGTGTGTCGGTTGATTACTATAAAATGACCGATCAATAATTATATATATGCGATCAACATTGAGTTTGACTTGCGCATTATTTACAAGATTTAAGATAACAATTTATATGACTTTCTATTAAATAAATTTGTCGTGTTAGTATAAATGTTGTTTTAATTTTCAAGTATGATCAAGATAATTAAAATTGATATTTAATTTAATAATGCGAACAAATTATCTGTGAAGTAATTAAGTGATGGAAAAACAAAATTCTTTATTTACTTTACTTAAATCAAAAGGCAAACAACATAATGTGTGACATTCTAAATAGAATAATGACCATGAAGAAATCAAAATTAAAGAATATTAAACAATATACTCTCAATTATTTATTCTACTCCATACTTTAAAGCAACAAGCCAAATAATTTGTATTTTTTTTATAAAAATTAATTTAAAAACGTACCAATTAAATTCATTTCTCGCGTTCACAATTGATTTTATTTCTTTGCAATTCAGTAATTGAACGTTGTTCCTAAAAAATAATTTCGATAAGTGAGATTCTGTTTGAACCTCAGAGAACATGAAACCGCTTTTATATTTAGTTGGAGTACTGGTTATTTGTCACTATGAATGTTTTGTAACGCATTTGCCTTTACTTAAGAATTTAGTTTATAATTGTAATATATTTATTGAAAAGCTCATAAATATTTAATTAGGAATAATAAAATTGAAAACAATACGAAAATCATCAAAATTAACATAAAAATCCGTTTTGTTTGCGCAGCTTCTTCGACTTTACTCATCAATTCACGAGTTCTATACAAAATAGATTTGCCCTTCCCAATATTTTTTTGCAAATCAATATACTTTTCTGTGTGCATATCTAAAACTTCTTCAACGCTATCTAACTCGTTTTTTGTATCTTTCAACAATAGTAAGGCATCATCCATTGTTTGGGTTTCAGCCCGATATTTATATTGTTTCATAATTACTTAAGTTTCATATTACCGAAGTTTTGGATCGTGAATCTTCAATTAAATTAGTGTATCGTTTAAATATCTTGAAAATAATGTATGTGTCGCTATTGTCGTAATAAGAGACTTATGCGTATAGATGTATATTAAAACTGAAGTTTGAAATAAATTTTGATTTCATCGAATAGGAATCTTTGACCGACTATTGTTTGATTCGGAAATATCATTTAAAGATATTGAGGCTGAAATTATAAATTCAAAGAGTTTTTAATTTAATTTCTATCTTTGACTTTTATAAGTGATAAAAATTATCATTCTCAAGCAGATTTCGTAAAAATGATGAATATATAATGACCAAGGGTGATTCCCAATGTTAGCAGTATGTCGTATTAACATTGATTTATCAATAATTAAACCCACATTCAAGTCTAAAGGATTTCAAAAAGTAAGATACAAAGATTTTAACCATGAATTTTTACTGAGAGAAATCTAATTCACGAGTTCATACCTATAGAAGAGAGATCAATTTCGGTTGCATGTTTAGTTCAAAATTTTGAAATGATTAGTAACTCTAGTATATTTATCAAGGATCTCTAAACTCGTAACCATGAGGTAATTTTGAAATGATATTATCTGATACATATAAGACAAATTAAATCGCATCGAATATGGAATCATTATATGCAAATATAGAAGAACATTAAGCGCAATTATATTTGAAAAACGATTGAGAGATATTTATTATTTCAAGATTTTAAAAGAGGCGGGTTGTATTAGCAATGCATGTATTTATTTATAGCTCTTTTATAAGCCTACTTGAAGCCAGAATGTTGAAACAAGGTTTGAAACAAGATGTATCAACGTATGATAGTACATATTATGTTCCATAAAGTCATCAAATCAGAATTCTAAGGTCAATTTATTAATGTAATATTAAATAATCGGGTTTTAAGGCTTTAATGACGAAGTATTTTACCTTGAAATCAATCTTTTATCTACTCTAATGACTATATTTAAATTACTTCTAGATGTTTAGTTAAAAGAAATGTTTGTTCAATGAAATTTTTTACCTTTTGCTTTTAGCATTGTATAAGTTTTTTAGCAATTGCAATAGTTTCTTGAAATGTTTTTGAATTGCATTTAGGACGCTTCGAGCTTGTTAATGCTACAATCTTTAGCTTCATAGAAAACAAAAGATTTCAGTTTATTTGATCTATTAATATTCCCAATCTTGAATATTTTGTAAACGAATAAATCAGTTAAAATTAATTTGGTCATTTGAATTAATATTTAATTACTAGCAATAGGTGTAGATTTCAATGTAGCAATCTTCTAGACAATCAAAATAGAAAGTAAATTTCTAGACTATAGAAATCATTCATACATATAATTCTTTTAAATTTAAACAGATTTTTAATCTTAAATTTCATCATATAATGCCTGAATGATTGCTATAGATTATTTTAGGCAATATAAAGCATCCCCTTTAGTATGAAGAATTTCTATAGCACCACCCTCTGCTTTTTTTAGAGTTTCCTCAAAACTAATCAAAGCTGAGCCAACTGCTAATATTCCATGATCAATAATTTCAATTACAATGATATCATCCTTCTTATAAATGTCCGACTTTTCTTTGTATTTAATTATTCCTGCACACATAACATCAGCCCCACGATTTATAGGACCAATTGCTCCTGAATCTAAGAAAACTCTCTTATATAATTCTTTGTTGTAATTTTCTGAATTGAAATTTTTTATTGTTGGATACAATCGATCATAATAACGAAAAAATAAAATTGACTCTGAATGCCCAATCAGTTTTAATTTACTTGAGATATTGAAGAATTTATATTCCGTTTTAGAATCCAGTCCGTTCTTCTTTTTGTCTTGCTTACTCAACGGACTTTCGTTTTTAATTTCTATTTTTTTGAACAATGCTTTCATCTGGGATACCAAAGAGCGAATTATTATAGGAATTTATATCAGTTGTTACAGACAATAAAACACTAAAGTTGATATAGCAAAAAGATAAGATTCCCATCAAAAATTGATGCGGTTTCGATTATGTCGTGCTTGAGAAGGTTTTAGAAGAGATTTCATTATGGATGAATATAAAAGTAATGATATCAATATCTGTAGAAACTAAATTGAAAGTGAAAAGATTTCCTGTTAACGATGATCATGATAAAATAGGGCAATATCAAAGAGAAATCAATTAATGAATTTAGGAATCGCAATATCGAGAATTCAGATGTTGAAATTTGTTTTACTTAAAAATTTTGTTTTAAAAGGCCTTTTGTTCTTTGGGAAGGCAGTCGACAAACTATACGAAGCTATACTTTGAAATAAGTTGCGAATCAATTTAGCTTTTAATATAGAATTTGCTCACCGTATTGGTTTAAAGCGAAATTTCTAGAAGAATAAAAATCTTCCAGAGACTTAGGTTCGAATCCTGTTAAGTGAATTAATTCGGTTTTATTCGTAAAAATGTGTGCCCAATAAAGTTGAACAGCTAATCCCTATGTACAAAATTACTGGCTGGAATAATACTTTAGAGAGGACTGTGTCTTGGATTAAGCAGACTGTGAGATTACAAAATGCAATTGTAAATGTATTAAAAAGAGAAATCTGAAAAGCAAATGATAAAATCTTGGACCGAACATGCATTGGTTATCTTGTCTCTAACAATCAAAGCTTATTGACATAGCCGGGCCCTCCTAGTTTTGGTACTGAATTTAGGATTTTAAAGCAGTTTAGTGATTGAAATATCCAATTATTCTATTGAGATCTAAAATTCAATGATTTGAAATAATAATTGGATATTGCCGTCAATCAATCGCAACAATTTATTGTGGTGAGTTTCACATAACCGAAATTGATAACACAATGAGAATGTATATCTGTAATGAGCGTTAAATGTAGCCTAGATTAATATTTAAACAGATATATTTGTTCAGAGAGAAGCATTAATATTGAAGTTACATTATAAAATAGCATTTTATTTCGTATCTTACGAACTTTACTTTTTTTAGAAGACGAAATAATAGATAATTTTGATGATATTTACAAATCTAATCTTGGTCTATTGGGCAATTAAAATAAGATTTTAAAAATTAAAAAATTCTTTCGATGTATAATTGTATTGTAAAATAAAAACTATGTACTGCTTGGTTATTAAAGGAAATACAGTGATGAGAAGTATGGAATTTATATTATCATGAAAGATACTCGAAGTATTATAAGAGAATGGTGTCGTTACAACGCTCCAATTCAAAGTAATATAATTTGGCAGACAGTAAAAACTTCAGCTTATCATTTAAATCCTATCCATTGAACAAATTAAGATATTTCGAAGTAATTGATCCCTTAAGTTTTTTTACTCTGGTCGTAGGTTGCTAATGTTCATTATGACATCGAGTATGATTTCAAACTGTAATAGGAATGATATTCCCGGTAATATCACTTCTAAATATAAAAAAAAACGAAATTTATTCAACTAGAAGCGCCTGTGCCTCTATAGGAGGAAAATTTAAACCTCTTGCTGAGGTCCTAGGCACTTGGAACAAATCGTAAGCCCACTTTTTCGAGCTTCGGGCAAGCCCTTTTTTATCCATGCCGCTCCCGTACACGCATGCAATCATCCGGCCCACCTCCCCTTTTTTCAGGTTTTTCTTTTTATGAGTCTGCTGTGACATGACGTGACGTTCTGATATAAACTGTTATTAGTTTCACACACATAAATGTGTTACTTATCCGGACAACCACGAAAAGGCTAGAGTCATCCGTCTCACGACAGATTCTGCCCAGCACTTCTAAATATAAAAGACAGAGTTGTTTCAAGAAAGGGATGGGATGTTTCACATGAAGTTATAAGGATATTGAGTATGTATGCCCTCCTGCAAACCGTTGAACATTTTTGAAATAACCATCATTTATTTTAACTTTTATCCATTTATAATTTCTCAAAAACAGTAAATCGAATATACATGGCATGTCTAGATGGTTCATTTGATCTTTCTTTTGGTGAATAAACGTATCGGAAAGAGTGACTTTGAGATGATCAACTTAAAAAAATTAGCTTGTAAGGCAAAGACTAAGAACATGCAGTAAAATCAATCAATCAATCAAGTAAATTTAATTAATTTTATAAGCTAAAATCAGTTTGGATCAATTTCTAAAGAATTAATATTACACATCTAAATGATTATTTCATATACTTGATCAATTACTCAACAAACGACACGGAATGAGAATCTCCACGAGTTTCGTCATCAGAGTTAAATCCGGCATTGAAATAATTAGAAGAATCAAAGGAGTTATTATTAAGATTCTCATCTTCCTGATGCTCGTGTCCAAAAATATGATCACCCAGATGTCCATTTTCAAAAGTATCATCATGAAACCTTTCAATGGCTGGCTGACTTTCATGATCTTGCAACCATTCATTACACTTATTATACTCCTTTTTTAAAAATTGAATCCTTTGAAAAAAAGAAGGATCGTCTAAATTGTTAAAATTTTTATACAAAATCGAAGTTAACTGTAGATAACAATCAAAAAGTAGTTCTTCACAACGTGAGTCTAATTTCACTTTATCAAATTTCAAGTGTAGATTCTCACGTGATTTAACTTGTAAACTATTCAGAATTTTTATAAAATCTTCGTTCTTACAAATACTTAAATCTATAATTTTAGATTCTTCGAGAAGTGATAATATGATATTAGCTTTGTTAGTGTTAGTATGAACGTCACCAGGGATATCAATCTTTTCCTTTTCAGAGTCAAAAGTTTCCATCGAGGCAACCTCATTATTAAAGTTTGACTTATCATAGCAACAATTTAGGGAAGAGTTTACAGAGGTAACAACTTTAGTCAAGGGCAAACATAGATCATCTATCATTTTAACATGACGATTATTTGTAGCGCAGGCCAGATTATTAAGTTTAAATATTGATTTCCCAAGATCAATATTTTCTTTACAGTAAACATAAAATCCAGATAAAATTGTAATTTTTAAGAGAATCGAAGAGAAACATTCCAATTCAAATTTTACGCCTTCCTCCTGTGCCTGAGAGATAATTTTCTCAATATTATACTTATGAGAACTAAATTCAATTGACTTATCATTTAAAATCGAGTCATAAATAAATTCATGAGAACTGGACTTTTCGGAAGCATTACGTAAGCAATTCTGGAAATGTTGAAGCTTACAAATTTCCATGACAATTTTATAAGTTTCATCCATTTTTTCTAAATCAAGTTTGAAATGAAATTGTGGAATATCTACAGTTCCACACTCAATAAGATTAGTTTGTGCTTCAACAGTCTCAGATACTGGAAGAATATCTGGATAATTACAAATAGGAAACAAACTTTGAAGGAAAACATGAAGACTATTAACGAAAGGAATACTACTTAATTGATTTCCTTCAAAACAATTACACAGTTGATTTGTAAGCTCCCTTTTAATAGTACTTTCATCTGAAATGGAATCTATAAGTTTCATAAATAAATTGTAAAACTCGATTAATATTTTATCCATATTATACATATAGCCGCTTATTTCATCAAGCGAATTGTTGAAATTTTCTCTTGTTAATTCTTGATAATTCAATTCTAAATTTCTCTTAATATCTTGTAATCGAGTATAAAGTTTTTGATCTGAGGAGAATCCCTTAAGTTCTAGAGCACAATCATGTATAATTTTTTAGAGTTTATGGAAATAGAACCTCAAATTAATATTTACTTCGAGATCAATATTATTATCAAATTTATGATCCAAAGGATCATGCTTCAGTATATCAGGCATTTGAAGAGGAAAATCTTTTAGAATCTGTGTTAAAATTTCAATATCTCGTTTTAATTCATTATAAGAAGATATTTTATTAATTTGGATCTTGTCTACTTTGAATTTCTCATTCGTAGGATGCATAATAGAATTGTTTGATTCGGAATAAAGTCCATTCATTATAAAATCGGGAAAGCAATTGCTTGCTAAGATCAAGGTTACTTTCAACATATAAATGATAGCTTCCATAGGATAAATAAATAATTTATTTAAATCGAAATGTTGATATATTCATTTATCAAATGTAATTAATTTGAAATTATTAATGAATTCAAAAATTCAAAAGAAGGATAAAAAATCAAAATTTCCTGATAACCGAATTTATTAACATGTATGTAATTGATGAGATCACATGGATAGCATTGCCCCATATAGATAATTTTCAACCGTACAGATGAAAATACCGAATTGTTCTTTCACACTTTATAGGCTTGTTTTTAAATTTTTTCCATGACATTATTATTTGATTTTGATAAATATAATTTGAAATTTGATCTTTTTTGGAAATCGAACAAATAAAGGAAATTTTGAGAAAGATAGCCGTAAATTAAATGAATTATACGCAATTATTTTCTATTCAAGAAAATTTTATTGATTTTAACTTACAAGAATTTAATTTTTTTAATAAGTAGTTTTGGAGTTCTCTTCATAAAAAATTGACTTATTAATCTGATTATCCATTCCTTCTCTCCCCACTATGATTTTATTCCTGCCCTTTAATGACATTTAATTAAAGTGATTAATTTGATTGATTAAACTCCCTTTTTTAACAGATGTAGATATATTGTGCTCCGGCCTATGAGCTTCTTCATTTAGATCGTAAAATTTTAGGTGCCGATCATCACTAGTTGACAAGAAGCTTGTGGTTCTTGATTTAATTTTTTCAGAATATCATTTTCTTACTTTTCTCGTCCAAGTTTGAATAAAATGCTTTCTAGTGTCTTCTCAAGTACCGATGACTGGATACTTGTTAATTTCTGTTGGATTCATATATCGTCAGGATGATTCCTATTGAAATTAATAATTATTTACTACCAGCCTCTCACAACAGAGAATAATTTTAACTTTGTATCTATATTTCAAATATAATCCGTTAAATCCTATGTAGTATTTCTGGTTTATAGATGTACTAATTTTAAAGTTCCAGAACTAATCATAGTTCCTTGATGTCCGGGAGAATCTTGATTAAAATTTTTAAATAAATAACTGCTAAGTCAGAAACCAATCTTACCTGGCGACAAACAAACAAGTATAGATTTCCCAAGCACTTAATTATTTGATAAAATTCTCGGAATTCAAAGAATCAAAGTAAATTTTTCATTTGTTAAGAAACCCTCAAATTTGTTAAACTTTAAGTCATATGTGTTATATTCATGCTAAGATGTTGTATTTTCGTTATTTTGCTTGTTAAAATTAATTAAAAACTTCTTTACGCAAGATTTTCTCAAATGAAAATAGTATTTCAAACAAAACACACAATTAATTCTATTTCCAATGTTGTTTATTTCAGTGCATCTTTGAATGCTAATTTCTTTATTTCTATTAAAAAGCACTAATACTTCTTCTGAGAACAACTTTTGCTGATTTTTTAGCTTTGAGATTATCAAATTTTATTCGTCCAGTATATTACTGTTGTCTTTTAGCTGATATTATTTTAATGGAATCTTCATAAATTTTAGAGGCATCCAATTTCATTTTCTAAGCTTGAGGATCATCATTATTCTCTTGATGCTCGACGAATATTTTAATTTTTTCACCTTAAACGACTCTAAAAACATCTTAATTGCCATTTCCTAATTTTCAAATTTCGAAAACTCATTTACATTTGTAAAAATATTATCATCAAAATTCATTTCGTCAATGAAAACGCTTAAAACCAATTTAATTTGTGGATCAATCAATTAAATTCTCTTTATTTTTGAATCTATTGACAATTTTTCTATCGTTTTCAATTCCGGATGACTTAATAAGACCCTCAGAAAGTGAAAAATTCTATTTTAATCTTTCATTTTTCGTTCATTTTGTTGACTTTCACGGAAGCCAGTAAAGATAAGTCTTCATTTTGATATTTAAAAGACAAAATATCATTGATTTTCAAGTACGACGTAAAACGAAAATTATTTTCATTAAATATCATTTACCTGATTGTAAAGAATTCAATATAGTTTAATGAACGTTTCAAAAAATTAGATGTGGATCTAGAAAAATTACTTGTTCTTATGAAATTGAAAAAAATATTGTTTACGTTGTTCAATGATAAAAAGAAAAATGAAATAACTCTGATCGAGGTTGGAATCACCAATCTTGACCTATTAACTCAAGTTGAAAATGAAAAAACTAGAAAATATGATTTAATAGCAAATGAGTTATCATTGATTTACAAGTGCAAAGTGAATATAATTCCATACGTAATGACCTGGGAAGGGCTGGTAACGAAATACCACAATAAACATAGTAAAGAGATAGGAATTGAGCCAAAAGTCGAAGCGTACATCCAGTCTATTGTATTCAAGGAGACTCTGGGTGCACTGAAGATGCGGACAACCATGTGAGTCTTGAGCAGTTAGTGCTTAGATCATCGGGCATAGATAAGAGACTTGATACGGAATCAATCAAAGAGTAATTGATAATTATTAGATTACCCATTAAATAAATTCTTTTGT
>JBAMBD010000478.1:0-47500 GCA_037043625.1 Drosophila melanocephala
TTTAAATTCAATTTTGAAATAATATTGGCCTTCGGCATTCGGGAAAAAATTCCTTCGATACTCGGCAGCGGATATGCATCTTTCTTTGTGGCCTCATTGTGCTTCCGTGCATCTAAGCAAAGACGAATTTTATTAGGTTTCATAACTAAATGCATAGGTGAGCTGCAAACACTAGAACAGGGCTCTATGACGTCCAGTTCAAACATACGATCTATTTCAGAATAAAGCAGTTTTTCAACTGCTGGGCTAACTGGGTAAAGGTGCTGTTTTATCGGTCGTGCTTCTCCAACGTCGACGCTATGTTGGATCAGACTAGTGCGGCCTAATCTTCATGACAATTTGGGAAAAGGGTTTTCACTACTTCTAGATGTTGTAACTGCACATTGGTCAAAGGATATGAGTTTGATTCTTCTTCATTGATCTCTGGCTGCTTAGAGGGCAATTCCATAACGCTAGTCACCTTAGGAGCTAGTGCAAACATTTTCCAAAAATCGATCCCTAATATGACTCTTCGTTTGATGGAGGGAATTATATACAGCTGCATTGATTTTGTAATTTTCTTATAAGACATTGGAACGGTAATAACCCCAAATAATTTCTTAGCCGCTCATGATAAGGGCGAAAACGTAAAAAGTGCTGGAAACTCCTTCGCTGCGATTGTTCAGCTCACTTACTAAATTTTCGTGCATCTACACTAATCTTTCCAACTGACCTACAGAATGTACTGGTTGATATAACAAATTGTGACGTGCTTCTGGCAACAAATTATTTGTAAGAATTTCAATCAACTCCTCTTCTTTGATTCGAACGGATGATTTATCTATTTGTGAAACCACATCCTCATAAAAGTTATCGAAAGTTTCCCCATATTTTTGTTTACGCGAACGTATTTGTTCCTTGCTGCTAAACTCTGACCTATAATCTCTATATTGTTGGCGTAAGGCTAGATAAAAGTCAGGTAATACGATCCACTTTTTTGTGATATCGCCAATACCAATCTCGTGCTCATGAAAAGAACATGTATGTGCTTGCATACCGCATTTATATCTCCATCTCATCGGTGAGCACTTTCACCCGATACATGAATTCATCTACACTCAAACCTACATCCGAACCATCGAAATGTAGATTCCACTTCTGCATTATCTCAACCACCTTACTTGGGTGTACAGAGGTGCGACTGGCTAACGAGTTTTGGGCTAACGGCGATGTTGGAACATGCATAGGATAACGAGGGCTCACATTTAAGGATGACATTAATCTTGATACGGTTTGATCAATCAATGTTTTGTATAATGGAATAATCAACTGCCCAGTTTCTTCTCGACGAGTATTTCACTGAACGAGGTGGACGTCCTCTTCTTGGGTTTTGATAACGCCTTGCAGATGGCTCTACTGAATTTGTACCGTTGCTACCATCTAGCTCTAATAATGGCACTTCGGTCCCTTCATTTAATCGGGGATCTGATACTTGTTTATGGGTAGATACATCCATAATTGATTTTGCTAAATTTCACTACCCGAGTACTTGGACTAAAGGTTCTGCTTGCTTCAACCGAGGCGAGCAGTTTCCTATAACCACTTTAAGATTTTGGGCTTCGGTTTCCTTGGTGCAATCCGGACAACTGTTGTTGGTTTGTAACCAATTCTCAAGACAATTGTTATGAAGAAAATATGCTTTCAATTGGTAATATAACAGGATTGTGTATTTGTCATAATATGACGACAAATATTGCATTTTTTTTCTGAAGTATCGACTGATGCGGAACTTGGCTGGGAACATGTTCGAGAGGCATATTCATTCAAAACAAACATTTGCAATGGAGGCCATACCTAATGCATATAATGAATAGAAAGAAAAATAATTTTATATATATATATATATATATATATATATAAACATAAAATTATAAAATATATATATTTTTTTTAATTTTAGACAGCCAACAAATAATTAAAGATAATCTTGGACTATTGTAACTATTATCAGACAGATCGATAATTGTTGTAGATTGTGTAAACAATTTATACCCCCTTCCTTTTCTCGGTAATGAAAGACCTATTCCAGAGAAAGTTAGGTGGTTTTGTCAACCAATTAACAACAAAAATAAAATCTTCCAATCTTTACCCTTTAACGGATGTGATTACCAAATTCAATCCATTTGGACCCCTATTAACTGTAAATCGAAATTTCTGGTGCATCCTCATTCGGCAGTGTATTCAATCTTAGCTAAATACGCAAGATTCCAGAACAGATACCACAGTATTCCGACGTACTACCAGCAGCTGGCCTAATCAATAAAAATAAATAAATTAACCGAAAATACAATTGAGCTTAAAATGTGAGAGCTGGAACCACTTGTTTTACTCTCGATATGCGTATTAGTTTAAGTGATCCCACCAACTATGTGTATCGGCAATGTATTCGACCTTAGCCAAATACTAGAGATCCTAGATCCACATTATTGGTTCACACTCATAAACCATCCATTTCCCTTGGTTGTCACTTAAAGTAGAATAAACTTCGCTGCTCACAATTTGGGGATGTAAGGCTGCTAATTCAACACTCGTCACTGTTAAGGCTTTTTATTATTAATTAATACTACTGCACTTTTGTATGCAAACTCAGTATTCAGCTTGCCGTTTTTAAGATTTCCTTTTTTTTTAATATCTTATCATAACAGTTGTTACGCTTCGCTCTGACGCTTAGATTTTTGGGATCCATCTTAATAACACCATTGTGATCGAACTATCGATATCAGCCTGCCCCACGTTGGGCGCCAAAACTTATGTTACGATATGTCATAACGGATGTTCTAACTAACTGGCTTCAGTAGGGTATTAAAAAAAAAAGCAAATACAACCTACTAGGGAGCCACGGAATCACAGCGGAGGTCGGGACCCTTTGATACCCTAGCTCTTTCGGGAGGATGAGATGGATTGCTGTGTGCTATGGCTCTATTACATAACGTTTAATTATTGTAGAGTCCCGTTTGAATTAAATAGGAAGTGCTAGACTTCGAAATGCACAAAATAAAAAAATCGGACAAAGTAACGAATATTAAAGGTGAAGGTTCTGAATCTACTGGACTGTCTAAAAAAGTTTAGCGGGATCTGAGCTGGTGATCGATCCTCGCCGTCTATACCCACCCAACCATGAATCTCAGAATGCGAGTTTTGAGATTCCCAATCAAAAAACATTTTTTATTTCATTGTATCATTTCGGTCGGCCCCATATACTCGATAATTATTTCATCGTTTGTTTTACTGTATACATTTTTTAATTTTTATTTGCTCTGATCTTTCATTTTGGAGCATTGATTAAATTTACTATACTTAAAAGGTAATATACATGGGTAGCTTAAAAGTTAACATTAATTTCCAAAGGTGTTTCGATTTTTAAACATTAATAATTTTAATAACTCCATTGATTCTATAATTTTTAGCTATTTAATTTGTATTTTTATTTTTGTATGATCAAATAATTGTTTTTCTTATTTTTATCATTTATTTATTTTTTATTAATTAATTTTTTTATTTATAATTTTATTTTTATTTTCCCTGCTATTACAATGTTTTGTGGTGAGGGTCTTATTTTCTTAATATATTTATAAATTTTTTTTTTGATTTTATAAAAAGTTAAGCTTAATTGAATAAGATTGTCGAAGTACAAAAAATAAAAAAAATATAAGAAAATATTCAAGTGTTATTTGCCGAGGATCATTTTTTATAAATAATTTTGTTTTCTTGATTTACTGGGTGCCATGGTTAAATATTGAATTTATAGATTTATTTTCTTTTGTTATTTTTGTAATTTTATTTTTTTGTTCTATGAAAGACATTAAATTGTTTGTAATTTTCAAGTATCACGTGTGCATATAATTTTGTAGGCACCTATAAGCATTGAAATCTAAGTCAAGTCAAAAGCTTGCAATTGGCGCCATCTATGGCGCATGCGCCACCGACTTTGAGCTCCAAAGCTACATTCGAAGCTTAAAACAAACCGAAAGCTCCCCTAGGTTAAAGCTTCAAGCTTAGCCTTGGATAAGCTGCAGCCTAAGTCGGATAAAAGTACAAGCTTATGTATGTATATATAAGTATGAAATGTTAATTATTAGTGCGGTTTTGGTTTATTTTCATTAGGTTATTATTTTTTTTGTTAGTGTTTAGGAATTATAATTAATTTCTTTTTTATATGCTTGAATAAAAATTGTTTGGAAAAAATCGTGTGCTTCTCAAATTTGTCTTTTACAATTTTAACTATGTTACGTACGAAGGTACGTTCATTAGCACCGAATTTGACAACATTTCAGTAAAAGTAGATTATTGACTTAAATTTTTTTCCGATGCGGTGAAAGGCCTTCCAACGATAGGTTTCCATCTTGTAGTCGTAGGTTTATATATTTTTTTTTTCACTGGAACTTAGTTCATTATTCAATCACGCCAAAAAAAATTAATAAGGGGGGTTATCTGGTATTTTTTTAACCTGGACTTTAATCAGGGATATTATTATTTTTGGACTTATACATACACACAGCCGGTCAATTTTATCGATTTTATTTTGTAGTTCTGATCTTCATGTCATACATTGTAATTTTTTTTTTTACTTTTTCTGTGTTATATTTATTTTAAAATTTTTCAGAATCGATAGTTTTTTAAGGAGGTTTGTTTTTATTTTCCTGGTATTTTAGGGCTTTTAGTATATTATGTTTTCCATGGCATTTCAAGTTTTTCTTATTTCTTTTAATATATGTTGACATTTACTTATTATATCTAACAACTTTCTAACCATTAAGCACTTATTTTGTACACATTTTTTTTGTTGTAATATATCTTTTCTGTAGTATGTTTTGGTTGTTTTAATTAATTGATGAATTGATTCGCCGGTTTGGCTGCTGCTCCATATGAGTTATACCCGACTCCAGGGGATGGGGGCAGCGGGGCTTCTCCTGAGGTCTTCCGGTGGCTTCTGCAGTGGTTCCGCGGGGGTGCCTCTCCACTTCCAGAGTTCCGAGGTTAAGGCCGTCCTTGCAGGGCACGTGGTGGTGCGTGGCACGTTCACAAGATAGTTCTGTTGTTTTTGTAATTATTTTTATTTGTTCTATTTTTTTTCCATACATTTTATAACTGGTAGTTTTGTTGTTTTTTTAAGTTGGTGGTTTTTTTTCTTGCTTTATGGTTACAGGATTTCTGCACAATTTATTATCTTTTTATTTTTTTCACCTGCCACGTGATAAAAAAATTCGCGTTGTAAAAGCTCCCTTAAGCGACCTATCGCTAACCTTGAGCATGCTCCATTTCCGAAAAAGTTTTTTGTTTTTGTAAGTTCAGCTTTTTGAGCGCTCAGATGCACTGCTTTGTTTACTTTCCGTTACAGCGCAGGCAACAAAATTGTCTCAATCGATTAGCGCTGCAAGTCTATTTTTGTTTAAGTTGCGTGACCATTACATCTGATTACACGTATATTGAGTATGAGCTTTCTCTAAGCACACCAAAACCGGTCAACTTCTTAAATCGAAAGAAGGCGAACTGGGATACTTACAAAAGAAAACTAGATCGCACCCTGTCAGAACATACCCCGATAGGCCCTGACCACCTAAAACACCTGTCTGAACTCAAAGACACCTTCACAAGGGTGTGCGAAAGTGCCTTCAAGACAGCCTGTCCCATTAGCAGCCCTACGCCTAAAAAGACTCTAGTGAAGACTCACTGGATATCCTCTTAAATGCTCGAAGCTACTACGAACCAAAATTACAGGTGAACTGAAGAGATCACATCAATAGAACCCTTTCTTAGTGAAGCAAATTTAAAATGGGCAATAAAGAGCTTCAGCACAACTGCAAAAGGCGGGCGCAACGGGTTAAGAAAGCAACAGTCGCAACAGTACTATGTGTCAGTAGTACAACTCAATGTAGCTTTCTACAGATGGCTCAAAGCTCGAAAATCGAAACACTGCGGTGTTTACCCAGCAGAAGTATTAGGCATAAAGGAAGCACGTAATTGCGTTAATTGTCAAACTTGATATCCGTAACAAACTATCGCAAATCTCTACACAAGATGGCTGATCAGCATGTTATTATCCTAATCTGGGCACCAGAATATAGAAGGCAACTGCAAAACTGATAAGATATCTAGAAAAGTCGCTCTATTACCCCACCTCTCGGATATGTATGCCTCTGGCTACCTGAAAGGCTAAATGCAAACTGGTCGAATGGCACGCCAAACTTGGCCCAATGTAAATAGTAAACGCAGTAAGAAAATGTGTTGTCTAAGTCGCACAAACTGCTCTGTAGTAATTCATGCAATAACCGGACACTGGTTAATATTCATGTATTCATGCCAATAGGCTCAAAGCACCCTACAATGATTTCTGCAGAGACGAAGAGGAGGTCAAATCTCCGGAACACTTCCTGTGCTTCTGCAGTGCACTAGCGAGGAAAGGATGCGTCATACCAGGAAGTCACTTCCTATCAAGTCCAACACATTTAGAGAATATAGGACCAACAAGAATTACGAAATTCATAAATGCAGCTGGCTGGTTTACCGCTTGACTCATGCTCACACGATTGCAAAATAAATTAAGTGGCAACCGTCAAACCTAACCTAACCTTCAATCAATGCAAACGACGAGATTTAAATGCAAACAGATGGACTACAGTATGCAATATTTTACTATAGAATAGAGGTGTTTCTTGTTTTTTTTTATTATTATTTTTGGTGCAGGCAGAAATTTATTTGCGTGATTTGTTTTTACACATGGTAAATAGCGAAAAATCCAACAGAAATACAAATTGAAAGCCAAATAAAAAGTACAACCGACACAGCACACATAATTATTTTCCAGCAAAACGAAACAGCGTCAATCAGAACAACAGCAACAACAACCAAACAACAATTAATAAAAAATTAAATGAAACATAAGCAAAGACCACAAATTCCTCACACGAACGTCGTTAAATATGCCTGTAATGAGCTGAAGTTCAAATGTACCTATTAGTTACCAAATAAAATACGGACTACTCTTTAAATGATAATACTTGAGAGTACTCGTTTCGAGTTACCCGTTTTAACCCATCGTTTAAAGTTACTCGTTGCAACTACTTGCCAAGAGTTTACTCTTTACAAATACTGATTAAGAGTTATTCGTTATAACTACTCGTTTAGAGTTATTGCAATTACACATTAGTTAGTGGCTTGTACTACTCGTTAAATGCTGCTCGCTAATAGTTACTTGTCAAAAATTAGTCGTTAAGAGTATGTTTTTTGAAAGTTACTCATTACAACTTGTAGTTAATAGTTACTCGATACAAAATTTGGTTTACTTTTTACACCAAAGCGTTAAGAGTTACTTTTCAAATATTTAGTTTCTTCTTTTTATTTCTTTCTAGTTTTGAGGCATGAACTAATTTTCTCTCTAAGAGAAAGAGATAGAGCGAGAGAGAGAGAGAGAGAGAGAGAGAGAGCGAGCAAGCGAGAGAGACAGAGAAGTGGTGAAAACTTTGGTATTCTCTGCAAATTTATATTCCAATTGAATGTGGCTATTGATATCAAGTTATCAATATCAATTAAAACTAACGTGACTGCTGTCAATCAGGAAAAATTAACCGATTGAAATTACGAAAAGGAACGAATCACTATATCCAATAGTTCCAATTTGTTCCCAGTCTTCAAGCTGTGATAATCTTCGGTGTGTCTAAAAAAACTCTTTCATTAATTTTTTTCTTCAAATTATTTTCGAGATACTTCTTCGTATTTTTCGTACTGTTCAACACACAACTTTGAAAACTCTAGTTTATTTTTTTTTTCTAGCCAAACTCACCGGTTACGAAAACTTTAGTGAAATTTTGACGGTAATTTGTTTCGATTTTTTTTTTAGTTGTGTTCTCTTCAGAACATTGGGAGCAACTGACGACTGTAAAATATAGCCGCCAGCATAGCAACCTTAAAATATTGCTGACATGTCATTGACAAATAGGGAAAGCCAACTCTGAACATGATGTTCAGCTGAATTTGCAGCAGCAACCATTGCACTGACTGCCGCACTGCTCCTGTAGATGGGGTAACACCACGAAGAACGACCAGGGAGGACCATCCAGACCAAAATTGTCGCAAACACTGCACTGTTCCTGTAGCTGACGTGGCATCGCGAAAAAGTAAATCTCACCGAAAAAGACATAATGACGATCACAAGTCAATTGAGTCTGAAATATCGCCAGAAGAGACCATTGAGGATGCTAAGCACGAAGAAATCCAGATTGAAACGGTTACTGCGCTAGTCGATGAAATACCCTTAAGTGGAGAGACTCCTCAATTGAAAGCCACATTCCAGAGCTAGTTGACGTTGCCAATATAGAAACAGAAACATTAGGTGAGAGACTAAGGACTGAACATTTTTGCGAGAAAAAAGAAAGAATTGTCTGAGGAACAGATAGCACCAACCAAACCAGTCAGCGAGGAGTCAGTCTTTTCTTTCTGTTCGGTGCTGTGAACGCATACTGTAGCCGACGGGAACTGAAAGCAAACTGCCGTTTTACAACGGTAGCAGCAAACAGTCACCCAACAGCCTACTTTATTTATGTACATATATTACATTATCTGTAGCAACCTTATAAATATGAGTGGCTTTATGGCTGAGATGTTATGTGGCATGTATGTATGTATGTTACGTAGCATACGTATGCTAAATAGCAACACCGTATGCTTCGCAACATGCAGCAGGAGTGAAGAAATAGTGAAATAGCTATGTGTCAGACTCCCAAGTCCATTGACGTGTTGACTTCTAACCCAAATTCCACTGCCGTTGCCATGATAGCGGACTCAGGTTAGTGTGTTTGCAGTTGCGGCTGTAGTTTGAAGTTGCGTGGTTTGTGTCTTTTTGGCGATGGACTCAACAAGTGAGAACAACATCTTAAGAAGTGTGTCCACCTTGCTGCCCAAGTCGGCAATTGACAACACACATTGCTGGAACGTTTATAGGAAAGAGTCCACGTTCATAGGGCACTGCTGTGTATATTTGTATTGTTGCTGCCAACTCCGAGTTACTCCTGGAACCGCTGCAGATGTTGCTCAGCTGGATCGTGCACATAGGCAAAAGCACTTTTCCCCTGTACGACCTGGCTATATGTCAGCTTGCCTGTACCCTGATGGAGTGAGACCCGCTGCTGTTGGTGTTCCCCCTGACGTTGTATGATGCTCGCCCCTTGTTGGACAGCTGCTGATGTGGCTGATTCTGCTTATGGTGTTGTTGTTGCCGCTGAGTTTGATGCTGTTGCTGCATGGATTGCGCAACCGCAAGCTCTAGAGGGCGTACGCCTTAGATCCGCCAGTGGGCCGGGTTAGTTGAATGCAAAGTCTTGTAGATTATATTACAGTCTTTGTCTTCGGGTATTACTGGACGAGTGAACGCCGTGAGTCATTCAGCGTTGGCATATGCTCAGTGTCGCCGATGGGCCAGGTGAGTTATATGCAGCAGCGTGAAAATTTGTTATGTTTACTTTTATGGTTAAAAACATAATTTATTTTTGGTTTTTGGTTCCCGTGAGAGACTTCATGTAGGCATGGTTGGACCAGCCTGGATGGGTGCAGCCATTCAGGATTTGTACATCTCACTGCTCGACGCATTTGGTAACAGTGGGTTTGGATGGAATGATGTTGACCTGGAATACTGATTTTCGGGTGATTAATTAAATTTATACTTCCCGTCAGGTTCATTAGGATTGTGTTTTTGTGGTTCGATAATGAGGTTGCAAAACGGCTACTAGATTTATGGAACACTTCCTCTACTGGGTTCAAGCGGTAAGTCTCTCCGAGGGTTGAGTTCTTTGTTATCCACGTTGCATTTACTGATCTTCTAATAATTATATTTTGCAGTCTTTGAATTCTTAGTAGCTGAGTGCTCGACAAGAGAGTTCCCCAGGCTGGAATTCTATATTGCCAAAGGGGCATGATGAGCTGTTGAATGATCAGCGTCTTGCAGTCTTTTGATAGTCGACTACGGGGTCCAATAAGTCACTCCAGCTTAATTGCTCTTGCTTTCATTCTAATCCATAATAGTGGTTTGTGCGGTTTGAGGGTGACCTAGTGATCCAGTATGACACTCAGTTATGTTTGGGAGGAGTTGCATGTTAATTAATGGCGTCCTTTCTCCGTCTTCCGGTCATAGATTTCACATGGCCAGTTTTGCATGCATTAATGGAGATGGACCACCTCTTGGTCCATTTTTTAAAATGACGAATGTAACTTTGGTTTTCCCGAATCGCAAACTCTGTGGTATCGGCGGCGCACATTATCACCGTGTCGTATGCTATCTATATATTTTGTGTGTCAATACCTTCGAACAGCTTATTAATGTTTTCTTCAGGTTAGCAATTTTTTTTTTCAGCCTATTTTGGGCAGTTCTGTATTGCTGTCTTGCCACTCGGGTGTGCGTGGGCAAGTTCCAGGCCACAAACAGGCCTCATCCTATTCTTAAATGCTATTCGTTCTCCCATAAGCTCGATGGAAAATATGTGTAATAAGGTATATAGGGCATCGTCTGGAGTAATCCGCTGATTTCCTGTGATATAAACACAATGACCCGTTTACTGCGTTATTACGTTCCATTATAAGGATGAGAGATTTTTCGATACTAGTTTTCTCTTATGTAGGTCTGTCTCGGGGAATTTACCTTTCTGATAAGCATGTTGGGATAGTCTTTGGGTTTATTAATCAATTACGCAGTTAATACAAGACATATTTCAGATAACGTGGTTCATATTCGTTAATGTAATATCGAACGAATTTACAAGATATTTTAAGAAGCAGGTCATGTTGTACTGCAAAATGCAATGCTTCCTGAAAAGAGATTAATTTGCACATTATAATAACTATGTATATAAATGTAAACCAAAGTGATTTACTTATAAAATTTGTATCGTATACAACATTAACTGGAGCACAAAATTTTTTATAAAAGACGTATGAAACTCATAGGCAATGCCCATCATGACAACTGTTTTAACATTTTGTATGAAGTTTACCGAATTTTGTATTTTGTAATGATCTACCTTGGCCAATAGCTTTCCCAGGCCATGTCCGACCAATTTTTTAGGAACTCTTGTGCTTGTTATTTCCATAACTCCATCGACAATGTTGTATTTTAACTCAGCAACTTTTCCGTCAATTTCAATGTAGAATTTGGTACTATCCAGTCTTATTACGATTAATGTCCCCATGCTCCTATAATGGGTAAGCAGTTTTGAGCTTTGAAATGTCGCTGGCTCTTTTAAATTATTAAAACGATGTGTTTCAATTTGTAAATGGGAGAATTTAACACAATTTGCTTTTGGTAAAATATTTCCCGCTACACATTTTATGCTGCTGCGCAATACCCTTGACATGGAAAACATATTGTGTGTCTATATTGAGGAAAAAATCAAAATAAAAGTTTATATTAAAAAAAAAAAAATATTTTGAAACAATACTTATTAATGCCGAAATATAATTAAAAGCTTTTAAAACCTTTACATATTTTGGAGAAATTTATCGATAGTAAATATAGCGATGAAATAAACATTTTCCAAGTTTGAATATTACCGCACGCATTTCCTCTAGCAATTCTACTAACACAAAAATGCCATCTTTCATGGTCTGTCCAATCTAATAGTTTTCAGTGCGTTTAATATATAATAATTAAATTAACAAAATATTTCAATTGTGTTGCTGTGCTTGCATTCTGTGCTTTTAACATTTTTCGCGTAATACACAAAAACGATATAAAATACATATACATATAATCTAATACATACATAAGATATGCATAAATATAAACCAAATTTTAGCTTATTTTTGCGAAACTTTTTTTTTATGGATTATCATGCTTCATAAGCGTTTGCTTTGGCGAAAGTTTAGCATCAACAGTGGATGTTCCTAATCTTGTCGTTCCACTCAATAAATTACATTTTTATTTCGATAGTTTCGGTCCATAACTAAAAAAATTTGACATTCATTCTGAAATGTAAACAAGCCTATAAATATAATTTCAAAATGGCGCACAAGCAAGACCAAATTTGATTTTCAGGATTATTATATTTAATTACATGTAATTTAAATTAACATTATTTATGGCAACAGGGAGTCGCATTGATGAGAATTCAGATTCTGAGAAACACAAGAACAAATATCAACCAGCGCAGAAGGTTTCCAAACAATGTTGCTTTAATTGGAGTATAAATAATATAATTAATAATCATTTTATTTTTTTAATAAAGCCCATGAATGCTTTAAAATATAATTAACTTCAATTGCAAAATAGCCCAATGGTTTAATGCGTTTTCCACAGCTCGCACATTGCAACAGCTGTACATTTACTCTGCGTATCTCTTTGAGTCTTCCATTATCTGCAAATCTATAATCAAGTCTTGCGAAAAATGCAAGCCACCCTAAATTTAAGTCACAGAGCTCCTAGGTTTACGCATATGTTGAATATCAGAGAGTTCCGATATGTTTAAAAAGAAAGTCTTGCTTTCCTATTTCGTCACTTCAACTTCTACAGTAGTCCTATGATGAACGGGCAACCTGGATGCATGATTTCAGCGCCAATGATAGTTGGAATCGTTTCTTCGATCGGCACGGCCAGATCATATGCCAGGTTTGGGTGGTATGTGTAAGTAAGTGATTGAAGATTCTGATGGAACTATATAATCGATTACGCTTGGTATATTAGAAAGACCAAAGTCTAATGGCTAATGGCATTCACGAAGGCCATATTTAAATGCTTCTTGTTTTCCCGTAAGATTGATGGAAAATTTGAGCAATAAGGTATCTAGGGGATCGCCTGGAATAATCCGCAGATTTTCTGTGATGCAGAGTTCAGCCATGTGTTTGGTTTTCTGAAGCCTGATAGGAGCGATGCTGACGGTGTCACGCCCTCTACTTCGCATGCAGAACGTAGACGTGTCGATGTGGTGACGCAGCAGCCAACCATCGCGAAACAAGCTTCCGGAGCGGCTGGAACGCAAAAGCGCCACTCCCCCAAGTGCCGACGATAATGCTCCCGAATGTGGTCAAACCTGCTACTTTCTACAACTAGATGGACAGCTTTTTAGGGGCCAATACCTACTCAATCCAGCCTCTGCACACATATGACTGCATAATACAGTGCAGCAGTCCTAATGACTACAGACCGGTGGCGTGACAGAGGCATATGTTCGACCATCACCAACTCTCCTCGCCTACACACCACGCAATAGGGCCACTCTGTTGCCTCTGAGCATGCGATTTGTTGATCTCAAGACGGCTGAGAACAAGAATCTGGTGAAAAACATAATTGTCGTCTGAAGACACAAGATTTGCCACGAAAGCATACAGTACCCGTTCAATGAAAAATATGCCAAGAGTATAGACACACCAAGACGTACGGAAAGACGGATAATCGTCCACCTCCATCCGCCAGCAGTAGTCCTAATGCAATAGTTCTTCGACAGATTGGACAGGATGATTTCCCTTGTAGAGACTTTTTCCCTCAGCATACACGTTTCACCCTGCACAAAGCCAAACATCCGGCGGTCCCCGTGAGGACAACCACCATTCATCGACCGGCCATATCGTACTCTGAGGATCATATCCAGGCAGCCACTATCTGACTCACAGCCAGCAGAGGCTATTTTCTGCCCTTGGACTGAGGTTGATATCGCATCATTCATCGCCCAATTGGACCGAAGTTCCTCGCAGCTGGCGATTGGAACGTTACGTACGTCGATACATGCGTCGATTGCTTCACAAACTTAGTCGCGGAAACAGCATAGCGTGCTACTCCTTTACCAATCGTGCCAATCCATGCCACTGCTTGTCCTGAAAGGCATCTTAAAAGGATGCACTTACGCACAGGGGACCCTGCCACAATGCTAGAGCTTGCAAGCGTCGTCAACAGCACAGGCTGCACACCGGAAGCAAATCTAAACACCTTGCTGGACGGAACTGCTCCAGACAACAACAGCGACTTTTCTATATGGAAGCTGACTAGGAGCATCAGAAGACAGCCTCTGCTCGTGTCCCACATTTTGAGCCATTGTGACCTCTGGCTCAGGACAGACGATGACAAGGCACACGCTTTCACAGATCATCTTTTGTCAACTCTTATGCCCTTCCATATAAATAATTCCCACCAGGAAGAGGTTGTAAGCTTCCTAGAAGCTCCATATCAATTGTCTCGCCCCCATCAACCCATCAACCCCATCACGTTACTGGAGGTGTCGTTACAGCTAAAGGGGCTGGAGTTGAAAAAGACGCCAGCCGAGCTGCACAAAGGCATAGATTTTAACGCAATGCTTAGGATTGGTCATTTCAAACGGCAGTACAACCGTGCCCAGAATGCAACGATTTCAAAATCTGGCAAGCCGCTAACGTACATTGTCCTGTGGCGACCCTAACCCTTTCAAAAGATTTTGGGGCCCCTGGTGAGCCGTCTGGTTGTCCCTGCAGACTGTCTAATGAGGACACAATTCAAGAACAAAGTCCAAGTATTTCACCTAACTCTATTTTACAAAGCAAATTTCGAAGATGTTCTCTTTTCTCACATTGGAAGTCGGACGTACTCGAGAAACTAACTCCTTCCGCTACAGGGCCTGATTTAAGGATGTGTCAGCACTTTTTAAACTGAACGCTCAAAAGCGTCTCCGGTCATTCTTGGTGAAGAAGTACTGCTTAAACTGCCTCGCTCATGAACAGTCGCACCTGTAAAATGTGCTCTTGGGAATCGCCGGGCATATCCTACCAGTACCACACACCTTTGGTCTCGCGCCATAGTTTCTCCGATGTCGCTCTCTTCTATAAGAAAAAAGGCATATATAGTAAGCCTTTATACTGTACGATACAAGTGATCAGATGTCTACACAGTCACGATGGCCACCCGGTACAGCTGAACATTTTATAATACTGCAGAGGGTCGATATATTCATGCTTAAGAGTTGACTCGGAACCAGGAACTGCCTATCCCTATCATACGCAACAGTCTACCACCCTTTGCCAACATGGAACATTTTTAGCGTAGTTAGCTTAAACTAAAAGCAGTATGTCTCAAAAAATAAAAGAACTCGGAGTTATCTTTGATAACCAACTAAGCTTTCCATTGCCCACAATTATTGGTCATGGCAAGTGGAATGACGTCGTGTTGAATTGTAAAATTCTTCTATTTAAATATTTATGTTCAATATTTAATTTATTATATAATATATCGAACGTATAAGAGTATGTTGGTTTTGTGCGATATCAGTCATGCAGTCTGTTCCCATGTCTGAGCGCAGCTTTTTTCAACACCCTTGAAGTTAGACACTTAAAGCTTCGGTTGGTAAGTCCACAGGGCCTAATAATTATATCCGAAAATGCATATATATTTCGCTATCCCAAATTGGGATGATATTTTTACCGGTAACCCCCGTCATGTATCGAAAAAAAAAGGTTAGGTAGCCCCCAATCTCTCCCACAGAACCGCTATAACTGATGGCGTAAATCGATAAAGCCACATTTCCTACTAAAGCTTGCCGAGTCACCAAATTTGAATGGTATATAATTATTCAGATAGACTTACCTTGAATTAATTTAAGTAATCATTGCAATGAATCATTAAGCTGCACGGACTTGATTCGGTTTATTTAACTATTTATAATGAAACTTTAACATATACAATATAATATATATACATATATATATCTACATATATACATATATATAATTATTTGTACTTAGTATCATATTATAGATCTAGATAAATTATTTTTGTTGCAGATAGCGCTGCACAGAAACTTAAAAAGCTGGCGGTGCTTATTACTGCTGTAGTGGTTCCAGAAACTTTTACGATCACGCCCATGCACAATGATAGAATAAATTGTGCTAAGAAGACCATACTGCTTACTATGGCAACATCTGTACCCAAGCCTCGCACTCCAGATTCCAATTTTGCACATCCACTGCCGTCCACTTCAAACTAAAACAGATTTAAAATATGAATAATTTAAATGTATGGCTTAAATTAGATTCTCTGTCTAATGGTTGTGAGTGTTCCCTGTTCAACGCCTTCTAATTCCAGACATGGAATGTCTACAAAGCCGTTTAGTGTCTCATTTGGTGTGGTGCGAAGAGCACCTGAGTTGCATAGTCAGCCATACGATGAACCCAGTTAAGCTGTTTCTGAGTGGTTTGCCTTTTCAGGCATGGTCATCATACTATGACTCCATATAAGAGGATGGGTCTAATAATTGAAATGACAATATTAGGGGACATACCACACTTAAGTTCAATGGATTTCCTGCAAGTATATTAGGCGACTGTTGGGTATTAAGATTCCTGGCTAATGTCAGCCCCAATAAGTTGGCACTGTTACTGAAGGAAAGGCTTGTATTGTTTAGTCTGGGGGGGACCAGAATAGGAGTTTTATACTTCCTTGAGAAGAGAACTAGCTCTGCTGTAGTGGGGTTTACAATTAAACAGCAATTTTTAGCCCAGGATGACAGTATTTTTAGTTCACTTGTCATTAGGTCACATAGGGTTTGGGGATACTTTCCTCTGAAGGCAAAAAATAACGCCTGAAATGATTGCGTTTGCGTTGATTATCCAACGCTAAAGATCTTCTCGATTCGCCTTACCCGATACATCCCTTTTTTTAAATAAATATATACGACTTTTTGTAGATGTTATAGAAACGCTCAAAGTAGTTGATTCCACAACATACAATTCAAACGAAACAGTGGTAAGTGTGCAGTAGGACAATCTACCGCCCCACTTATGGCTAATTGGCCACCTTCTATAATTGGAATAGTCTTTGTCAATGAGCGGAGAATCTTAAGGTATCACCCTGATATTAATATAGCATTTGTATTTATTGATCATTGAATTAATTTTTCATTATCATTATGTGTCGAAAATTTGCGGTTCTAGAACCACATATTCATACACGAGAGTTCTTTAGTAGAATATAGACCCGATACCTTTATGTGTATGACTTTTTCAACAAGTTCCAAAGTCCTAAGGACTTATGAATGTGTGCTAGTGAAGATAGCAGGAACAATGTATCCTTGTCTATGCGTATGCAAGCTGGCATTAGGTTTCTACTTTTTGGGCGTGCGATGTATTCGTTTGCAGACTTAAATTTTAATAAGTTTTGGGACTGCAAACCGCAAAATGTATAGTGCACCGCCTATATGTTTGTTGCTTTGTAAAAGCTTTTGTAAAAGCTTTTGTACATATGTATATATTTTTGTTTATAAATTCGATTTTTATACTTACTGTGCCCATGGAATGATAATGTGCCACTAACAAGTAAGGCATGGTGAAGAGGGTGGAGTACATAACGCCTGCCGTCCAACTAAAAACTATAACACTAAATTTACTGCGAGTAAGTGCCATTAATGTCATGCCAGTACAGTAGAAAAGAAGTCCTCCCACATAAACAGATTTAGCCCTTAATGAAAAATATAATTGTCTTAAATAAGTTTAATAAGGTATAATCATTTCAAATGTAAATATAATGACACTCGAGCGCAACAGAATTTGATCATAATTTTTGCTTCAATATACAAATGTTCCGAACGAAAATAATGTCATGGAGTTTTAATATGATCCAATTTTAGTTGAAATGAGTTGCATATGATGATTAGTGTATAACATCATTGCTACACCTGAAAGCTACGAAAAGCATGATATCAAGAGTAGACTGATGATTTGGATATTTTTTTTCGTACCGAGAAATTGTCAATCCCTACGTTACTAAAACTTTTTGGTTGTCACTTGGTCGTTCAACTGAATATATCTGTCATTGCCTCCTGGTTTGTGAATTAACAAGCCCGTGCTTGGTATCATTGGCCCACTTGAGGTTACTGCTTGTTGGTACATCAGCGCCCAATAAAATATTGCGATATTTTACGACGCATTTTAAGGGCATCGTTTTGTTCTGATATCCACTGTGTCAGGAATATGGAGAGAAATCCATTTTCGACTGCCAAAAAGGGTCTATGTGTGTCGGTCGTCTAATCGTCGTCTTAATCTAACCTAACTTAACCTTGTCTAACAAGTTTGTCTGTCTGTTTTCTTGCGACTGGCAACCCCTAATATTCCCTGTATTGAGAAGAAAAATTCAGTTCCTATCTCTTTGTGGACAATCCGCGAGCTTAAAGATACAACATTTAAAGTCCGCTGTTAGACTAAGCTTGACGAAAATACGTATGTATAAGGAGTTCTAGGTAAAATAATATTTTGAAATGCACGATTAGGCAAAACTTTTTTGGAAAATAACTCAGATTTTCATAAAGCAAAATATACTTTTGATCTCTCTATGACTGTCTGTCTGTTTTTTTTTTTCGTTAGATAATAAACTTTGATTATGTTCATGTATATATTCGATAACTTAATGTCGATACAAATAGAATATTGATTAAGGAACACGGAATGAAATCGAAAATTCAATTTATTCCAACGCATTGGCTTGAGTATTTAAGAAGTGTTCGACTTATAATAGTAAAACAGTTAAGTTCAGTAGAGTGGAGAAGCTAAAATGCTTTCTTCGATGCCCGTCATAGTGATCCCTATCTGTCCTAATATTCATCTATCTGCATGCACGCAACTTTTCTCAACACACTTTTTCCATAAACCTTCGATACACCTCGAATTGCAAATCGATATGTAACACTTATTTCCTCAAGATTTTAACCTAGATTCCTGGTAACCTCCTTTAAAGATTGTCCAATAAATTTCCTGGCCAGTCCAGTTCTGCAATCTTTAAATATAGATTCCTGACTACATTTTTGATGATCAAAATCAAATCAGAAGGTTTCAAATCAGATGGTTTTAAATCAGATGTAAGCGGTTAGACTCTGTACTACAATATGTACTACAATCTGAAGTGTAATCATTGTGTGGCGACATTAGTTATTATTTCTTTAAGTATATTTCTATAATATAATAATAAAAGTTATCGAGATTTTAAACAGGCTTAGAACAATTGTGTTTACCTGAATCGTTGAATAAGCTTATCAATAACCAGTGAGTAACAGGCACAAGAAAGCGAGTACATGGCCATACCCCAGCATCCAAAGCGAACACCCTCTTCATATTTTCGTTGTGATATTGATCCTTCCATAGCTTTTGGATCTCCATTAAATACAGCTTCCCCGACAAAGTCGGTAAAATAAAGCGAGTAGCATACATGCGCCATCCAGCAAAAGAGATTCGTTAGACAAACTATGCGCAGAGAATATGGCATGTACACAATAGAAAGCAAATAATGCGATAGAGACTGTATTTCCACATTGCCTTCAGGTTCATTTGTAGCATTCACAGGCTCTTGATTTTCGGTGAACGAAGTTTCATCAAAGTTCTCCTTCTCAGCGCTTAAATTTTCCGATGCCACAGCGGGTGTCATCTTTATGAAAGTAAATTGATATTCACAATTATTATAAAAAGTAATAATAAGTGCAACTTTGATTGGAAAGAGTGTGGTATTGAAGAAAATGCTTGCTTAGAGCTCTCGACAACGAACACTGGTCTGCCGACGCGCACCGACGGTTAAGCCTCACTCAAATTTAAGAATTTGTAATCACTTAAATATCGCAAGAGTAAATCAAATTAGCAGAGCACAAAAAAGAATGTCAATTACTGCTGAAACCTCTATTACTAATATTCCATCTAACGGTGGCAACCATTACTGTTGGGTCGATTTTCTTTCCATTAATATTTTGTATTTTTATCGAATACATTTAAAAAACGTTTAAGCTCAAAAGTGCACATGATAAGTCACAGAAAAGTACTTTGCAAAGTTTTGATTAGAAGTTTTCTCAATTTCAAATAAGCATTTGACTTATTTTGGTTTTAAGACGGCCACTAATAATTTGTTTACTATTAATTAATATATATTTTTGTTATATGCAATTCTATCAAATAACGAACAAATTTGCCCACCTCATCATAATTTTCGTGGTTTTTAATGTCATCATCGCTATGAATAGAACCGTAATTTATGGAGCCGCTGTCTAACGGACGTTTTTCCTTGGGTCGTGAGGGGGAAGAGAGTGCCCAAAGTGGAATTTCAGTAAAGCTGGTTATTGTAAATGTCACGCAGGCAATGAAAATGAATGTAATTATGGTAAATACGGCTTTGACATGTCCTCCTAAACGTCTTCCTGCGTGTACAAGTATTAGTAAGTGTCTAATGTTTTTAAGTATAAAATAACTTACCAATTTCAGTTTCATCCCAGTTTAAGCCACCCATTGAGTAACCAAAAAAACCTCCAAGGCCAGCCATTATTGTGAATGTAGAAAGACCTTTGGCATGATCTTCTGGAATACACACATCCAAAAGGTATGCTCTAGATGGACTTTGACAAGCATCTGCATCGAAGTCAAGTAGTACAGTTCCTAGCACAGTGAAAAAGATTCCCCACGGATGTGAAATTTTTGTATAATTTTTTATCTCTGACGTCGTGGCTGTCGCTCTATGCGGTACTATATTTAAATAGTTATACGTTGTGTTATACGTCGTATTCATTGCAGCAGCCTGTAAATGTGGGTCCACATCACCAAACCAATATCCCAAGTTTTCTCCATTGGGAACCAATATCAACCCTACACAAGTATCAAAAATGAATAATAATATTTTTATGAACAACATTAAAATTTCTTATATACCAAAAAATACTCCAATAGACAATAGGATTATGAACGGTCGTCGTCGCCCTATATTTAATTTGCAGCGATCTGAAAAAGACCCCAAAATGGGGCAGAGAAAAAATCCAACTAAAGGTGACAGAGCCCAAACCAGTGTCATATGCTGATGTTCCACTCCAATTTTAAGCAAAGTTGGTGACACGAAAGCTGTTTCTGCAGCATATGAAAATTCAATGCCCATCACCGCAGCGGATACTCGAATCAACTCCGCACGTGTTTTGTACCTGTAAAAAAAATCCATATAATGAGCGTGCAGTCCAAAATTCACAGAATAAAACTAAGAATATTAGATTTACCCTACCTAATATTCCAAAGATTTTAGAAATGTTATGCATATTTTGCTCCCTCTACCCTCTTGCATTATTATACCCTCAACAACAGCAAAAGTATGTTAGTAACAGACGAATAGATATCCGACCCCATAAAAATTATATATTTAATTATTCGATACCAATCTATTTAAGATTGCAATAAAAAACGCAATTTTAAAGGTATAGTCCTTGAATGACAGTGTGACACATCATTTATCAACTATAAATATTTCGGATAATACACACCCAAGTATTAGCCACTTGGAACGTTCTCACATTTTGTTTCAAATATGGTACCGTAATATTCAAGATAAAAATCAAATATAGTATTATTAAAATATTTGGGAAAATACGGGATTTTTTTTTAGTACAATTACTACAATTATAAGACCACCATATCGATTTTACCATAAATGTTTTTTAGCTCTATCAAGTCGAAAAATGCGCTAAAAATTTTACTAACGTACAAAAAATTAGAAAATTTGTGTAGCCAAAGGCTAAGCGTTGAAAAACGCGCAATGTTGTTCGGCTTTCTACATTTTCTACTGGGTGTATTCGCTACTGCGGTTTTCTTTTCTTTTCTACTTGAATGTCAAATTTTACAAAATCTATTTCGAACTTAAGGCAAAACCTGAATCCAAGTAGATAATAAGCTAGATGAATTTGTGAATAAAAAATTAAAAATGTTATTAAATAGAACTGCAAGGGTTCTTGTGTTAAAATTATTAAATATTTTTTCGAGTGTATTATTCTATTTGTGCAGTGGCACTAGCGTTGTCAGCCGATTGAGTTCGTCCAACACTTGAGCGCCTCCAGCCGAGCGCCCAGCACAAGGGGCTCCACCGATACGCGAACCGGGGAACAAGTCTCCACACTTCCTTCGCTCCCTCCATTTCACAACAAATCAGGTTGTTGGCCAATGCACTTCTCTGTACATATCCACCGTCGTAACACACTGAAACGTGAATCTGATTACAGCGACAATTCGGACATTCATTTTAACAAGCTCTATCAGTTAAGTAGAGTGTTTGTGCTGGAAAAGCTGAAGTGCATCGTCGCATCTCTTCGACAGCATGGACAGTCTCATACTCATACATATAAATGACGATGGCGTTTTTGATGGAGATTCACACCTAAAGGCGATCATTCAGATGAGGAGCTGGGCACGAAATTCTCGGTAATTGACCTACGAGACATTTGACAATCGCCAGCTGTGCGACGATCTGTACTTCCTGTTGCAGCTCTTCCGGTCTTAAGGCACCACTGTGCAGCAACTGCGCGTAGTGCTAAGTCGTCGTGGACACCCAGTCACTCTACGTATTTGTGCTGGATGAACTGAGGAAAAAACTAATCAAACGCAGGGAACCACCCAAGGAACATCAACTACACCAGTAACTGCATCGACAACCATAAAGACGCGTTAGGGTTGTAATTTCATTGCATACATCGCAAATTATTCAATTATGGCGAGGCGTGGAATATCCACATTTAGTTAATATATGAATATATATAGAAGAAAGAAACTTTCTGCAAAACGAGGAAAAAATTAGGAAAGCTAAGAAGATAAAATGCTGATAACCTGACTCAAAGATTAAACAAAAATTTCCTTTCAAATCCTGTGAAGCCAGTGAAGCCCGTTTTTAGCAAAATTTTTCAAAAATTTACAGAGTGATTGTGTTGAACAGAAATTCCTTGTTGAAATATTTCTGATTACTGTGTAATAATACATGGCATATATCGTATGCTTAGTGGTCTTCTTGAGACATTTTTATCTACAACTATTGACATGGATTTAAAAGTGTATGGCTTGTTGGTTTTAAGTACGGGAAGAATAAAGCTTTATTGCAAAGAAGGAGCTTGTGAGTTTCGAATATTGTTTGGCTGGCAATTTTTTCCCCCGATCTGTTAATATACATCATAAATTTGGTGATTGTAGCCCCAAAAGTATTCCGTTCGGAAACAATTACGCTCTAAACCGTCTGCACATTTATTTGTTATCACTATTAAACTTTTTTCTTACGTATCACAAAGTTAAGGGCTGTTAAAGCTTTATATGAAACCATGTTATAATTTCTGTGTTTTGTGAAATAGTCGTGTTAACGATTCGTGGATTATGTATAATTTTGACCTTACCTATAAATATGTGAATAGTCCACGTTAGCACTTGCGTTACCTTTAAGTTGGTCAAGAGCGCTACTTTTCGCCTTTTCTACAAAGTTTGTCGGATTTACATCACTGTATTTTTCTTTAATGTTATCCCTCCATTGGTGAAGTCGACCCGTTAGCCCTTGATATTCATTTAATTTTTCCATACTGCTATATTGATTAATTTTTTAAAATTTAATTCGTTACGAAATGTAATTTAAGCCGTTTCGTTTAATATTGCCAAGCCAAAAATTTATATGGCTTCGCAACTTGCAGAACCAAATAGTAAAACAAGACTCAACATTCGCCAAACTTTGCATTCAAAGCATAAATAAATTTAGATTTTACAAATAAGCTAGCGAATACCCAATTGGAACGAAAACCATTTCGTATCGGGTACAAGCAATTCCATTGAAATTCATCGAGCATGCGTTGGCATTTTCTATTTATTTTAGTTTTCCAGCAAAGCTTTCAGAACGAACAAGCGTAATGGCATGAGGTCGACTATGTTATATCCTCTAGGTCATAAGTATATAAAATGCTAATACTAATACATTATTGGTTTATAAATATATTTGATTTATAATAGCATTTTAATTAAATTTGTAAATATTTAAACACATCTGCACATCTGCATATGGGTATGAACAATGTATGAACAAAGCGACGTAAGTTCAAAGTTATACCCGAAAAGTGGTGGAAGAAATGTGATTGGAAAAGGGTTAACTTACTCTTAGTATTGGAATGCAGCATTATTTTTATGAGCGCAGCCTAGCTATAAAGCCGATAAGATAAGTCGGTATAGCCTCGCCTATGTTCATGTATACGTATGTGACTTAAACAAGTGACAAAGAAAGTCAGCTTGAACAAATTGGCGTGTACAGAAGCTCGAGGTTTACTTCATGTTTTGAATTATACTGTGCTGCTACCAAATTATACCCTTGTAGAGGATAATACAATTTTGTTGTCAAGTTTGTAACACATTGAAGGAGACGTCTCCTACCCCATAAGGTACTCCTGTTCTTGATCAGTATTACTATCCGAGTCTAAAATATTACTGCTGAGTACTGTGGAGAATAATGTATTTAAAATGTATTGACAATAAATTTTAACGATAGATTGAACATATCTATGTCTGTTGTAGTTTACAAATTACGGAGGAGTCAATTTAAGGACATTTCAGCCATTTCTCTAAACTAGCGGGCTTTTCTTAATTATCTCAACTAATGAACAGACTGTTTTTTCATTTCATTTTGTGAAGGTCACTAAAAGTCGAATATTTCAATAATACAAAAAAAAAAATAAAAAATCTAATATTTGAATGATAAAAAATGTATTTATTTATTTTATAGTTTTGCCTTACGCACACTTATAATTTACTGCGAAAGTTGCAATGTCGCTAAAGCTAGTTTTCTTAAAATTAAATTTTTAATATTACAAGTTTTTAATAATACTAATACTAACAATTAATTATAAGTTTAATATGAACTACCTTAAGATGTATATTAATACATTTTTTTTTAATGAATAATTTTGATTATCCCTAAGAATTTATTATTTAATAATCTAGAGATATTCAACAATTTTGCACATAAACGCATCTGACAACGGTGTTAAAAGCAACTTTCAGTTTGTGTTACGTACGCTTTAGCAATTAATATTATGTTTTTTATTGTCGATTTGTGTGGGACACCCTCTACAATCGGAGAATTTCTTTTATATTGGTAACTACAAATTCTACGCACTTACAGTCTCCATTAAAAAATTACACAAACTCTTTTAAACCTCCAAGTTTTTTTTAATATCGCGAAGAATGCCTTTTTGTCCTTAACTACTTCAATATTAAAATTGTGATTAAAGTACAAAATAAATAATTCTAATTAATTCAAATTTGGTTCCAAAATTTTTTGAGCATTATAAATATTAATAATAAGGTATCTATTATTTTTATACCCTCAGCCCATTAAAAATGGTTGTAACAGGCAGAAGGAAGCATCTCCGACACCATAAAGTGTATATATTCTTGACCAGGATCAACAGCCGAGGCGATAGTGTCATGTCCGTATGTCTGTTCGTCCGTCCGTCTGTCTGTATAAACACAGGTTCTCGTATACCAGGCGCAGATTAAGTTTGCTTTATTTTATAGATAACTGTCTCCGTTCCACGAATATCGATCCGTTTCGATTTCCGATAGCAATAAACGCTACATTTTTTAAGGCAGACTCTTTTCATAAATACATAATATGCATACGCATATTATTGATCAGTTGCCCAAATATCATCAATATCGGATAAGAAACACCCAAGTTATAGTCGAAAATATATTCTCATATTTATCTCACTTCTGTCAGCAGCCGTGAGAAAGAGATGGCATGATAATCGACGCGATCGTATGTATGTTGCGGACTCCCGTTACCTACAATTGCCTGTACGTAAATATGTATATATGAATGTATATGCACATGTCAGGCACAGCCAACCAGAGTGCACTTGCAGACCTGCTCACATTTGTGTGCAAAACTTTTGAAAGGGAATTTTTACAATAAACCTAGAATATATTTAACAACTGGATTCAGGATATATCGTAGTCGAGCTTACTCGAGCTTACAGCATTTTTACATGTTTCGAAACTGCAAAAGTGGATAACCATCTCGCAAGTTATTTTAACACATGCAGCGCGTGGCTGAATCACAATAAATTTGAGACACCACCCAATCGACGGTTAGAGCCTCCAATTGATAGTCGAAACGAGCCCAAACATTAGTGTGTATTCTGTAGCACGTTGCAGCACCACGATATGCGAGTCTACATACACACACACACACACCAAAACAATGTATAGACACGCTTTTGTCGCTAGCAGGAGCGCTGCCTTAGTGTTTATACCCATTGAAAGTGGGTAAAACGGGTATAATGGTTTTATGCCAATTTATGTAACAGGCAGAAGGACGCATCTCCGACTCCATAAAGTACATATTTTATCGATAAGGATCAGCAGCCGAGTCGATAAAACCACATCCGCCTGTCCGTTCGTCCGTCTGTATGATATTTAATATATATTGGCATATTAATTATCGACTGGGTAAACTTCATCAAGATCCGAGAAGATATATACATATATTAATATTGATCTCATTTTTACTTTCGAAATGACACGCAAAATTTTAAAGGGAAAATTCGTTAACAAAACAGCTGGGTTCAGGGTAGACTCACTCGGCTACAGTGTTTTTACTTGCTGTTTTACCCTTTGATACCTGTACAGTGGAAATTAGAGCTCTAGTGATTAGTGTGAAATAAAACTAAAATAACATATTTAATTAGGATAACTTTTTTATACAAATGGTTAAGTTCAGATCGGCTTGGCTTTTTTTATTTATACAATTAGTTCAGTTTGGTTCAGATAAAGAAAATATTTTTGTGCTTCAACCGAACTGGTTAGCAGCCTTGATTTATTAAGGCGTACGTGGATATGTGCAAGAGCACAAGCTGCTCAATAACACTTAAACACAAATTGAGCCGTTAAGATGTTCATAGCTGTGTTTTGGGTGCGGCCTCTTGTTTACATTTGTTTAATACATTTACATGCTTATGTAACTAAACACTTTGGCATTTGTATACCCTGTAACAAATAAAAATGTAAGAAAGGGTATAGTAAGCTTGTTAAAATTGAGGTAAAATGAAAGAGGAGACATCATCGCCCCCAACAAATACATTTATTCAAAAGTCAAGGCCATGTCGGTCATTCTCTCTGTAGCAGGTCGTCGATATAAATGTTTTTATTTATTGTTATAATATAATTTATATTTTACTATATGAAACAATTTTTTGCGCAAATAAGAAAATATAAATATACATATATGACATGTGAACATGATGTACCTTAGTCGAGCACTACCGACTAGAATCCTCTTTTCATATATATGATGTTGAATTTTCACACCTAATTGACAAAATACACATAAAATGTATGAAATTGGGCGGCAGTCATCATGCTAACTGTTAATTGAATTGGTAATATGTTAATCTGATTTTTCTCAAATACTTTGATAATCTTACATACGTACTTACGTAAATGAAGTGGCACGTCTAAACTGGTTAAATAGTAGAAAATCATTAACACTTCTTAAATAAACAAACAAATTGTCGGAATGTTAACGATAATGCGTACCATTTATCCCGTACATGCTATATATGCTTGCATATACATTTATACAAATAGGTCTAAATTCGAGCCAAAACTATTCTTAAAGACATGAATGAAAACGTCTTGGTCCATGATTGGTCATTTTGAGCTGGCGATCGGGATTGTCGTTCTCAGTACACCGATGCATAGGCTTTGAAGCCAATGTGCTAATATCTGGGCGGAGTCAGAAACGATGCTGTGGACAATTCACACCTGCGTTTAAATAATTTGATGGGAAGGAAAAATAATAAAAAATTTAAGACTTTAGTCATGGGCAAATCATGTGAAGCTGTAAGCGGTTAAAATGTATCGGCAGTACATAAATTCTAGATCGTACAGAACAACTCATAATGAGAATGCAACGAGAAATAAATGTAATTTTGGATCAAGTGAAATATTGTGCAATTCTTCAAATAAAGTTAATAACGGTGGAGTCTCCAAGGAGATTTCTAATAAGCATAAAAATAACGTCTCTTTTAGTATTGAAAATATCTTGTGTACCAATAATGACTCGCAATTAGATGGTAGAAGACAATATAATACCCATCTAAAAAATATAACACAAACAGTGAACCCTTCTGACACTACTTTCGTGAAAGGTAAGCAACTTCAGAAGGCTTCTGAATTCCATTTTAAGCCTACAGTTACTAGGTCGCATTCCAATTTAATTACTTATTACACCCTAAGCTCAATAAAAATTGACACAAAGGGCATATTGCAGTTATGGAAAACTATGTAACAGTCGAATTTATTTAACCCACCCGTCTAAATGATTTCAGAATTTGGAATGTAAGTTCTCTTACGCTCAGATCAAATTTATTTTATTTGATCGATAACTGCCAGTGTTTCTCGAATATCGATACACTTCGATTTGCGAAAAAAGAAAAAGTCTCAAACAGATTTCATAAAGATCGGATGAGAAATACCCAAGTTATAGTTATATATTCATTTTATATGTGGCAAGCTGAAATAATATATAATAATAATAGTCGAAGCGAGCATAATTATGTGTGTGTATTCACCAGCGCCCTGATATATTTGAATGCGGGTATACTCATATGCACATATGTCTTTATTTTTCAAGTAACGAGTTCGCTGCCTTAGTTATTTTTTTTAACTTCAGTACCTGTGCCGGCCATGAGAAATGAGAGCACTTGCATACCTGCTAATATTTGAGTGTACATAGCTTTTAAAGAGAAATTTGGTAATAAAACAAGAATAATATATTTATTTAATATATTTAATAGCTGTGTTCAGTATCTTGTAGTTAATTTCATTCGCTCATATAACTCTTACTTATGTTTTTAATACGGATTTTTCATGTGGCATTCTGTAGCAGACGGATAATATACATTTTTACCTAATGGGAATAATGCGTTCCACTCATAAGTGGTAGGAAGGATAAGGATCTACGGAAAATATTGACCGATGGCACCTGCGACATATATAAGATATGTGTATTGATATAAATCGGACGGCACCGATGTATATAAATGTAAATTCGAGTAAATTCAAGTTTCATTAAAATTAAAAAAAAAAAAAAAACAGGGAGAACGTTGCAGTAGAGCGTACTCTGATACCAATAAATAATACCATCTGATACAGAAAAGGGTGGGTGTAGCCTAGAAGTACTAATCTTTGAAGCAGGTTTTTAGTAATTAATCTTCCAAATTTGGCTTTTAAATTGCGGTAGATAAATGCTTTTGTGAATTTTGGGGGCGGGAGTGGGCGTGGCCGAAAAAAATGTTGGAGGAGATTCCTGGTTTGGAAAGTTTGGTCTGCAGCTCTTAAATTTCGGGTGATATCGATTATTATCGTTTTTGGGGGGGCGGGAGTGGTCGTGGCATATGCTGATCTTTGAAAGTCATCGCCAACAACTTACCATCCAAATTTGGTGACTGTATCCTTAAAATTGAGGGAGATATGTGGATTTACCGATTTGCAACTATCGCTTTTATCGATCTCCTAGCCTCCTAGTGCACGTAGCACTTCAACTTTTACACTTTGGCACAGACCACTAAACTAATATACTATGATACTTTCGGATAGTATATTTAGAGATGGGTTTGTTTAAAAATAGACATTGTGACGGTCAGACTGACGGACAGAAGGATATCTCGTCTACGCCCTGGATTCCGAAAATTAAATTACTTATTTCGACCGATTGTTCCAATCCAGCTGTATTCTATAATGGTCTGACGATCTTTGGTCTGCATATCTTGATAAATTAAATTTTTATTTTTATTTTTTTAAAATATATTTTGACGATAGTTGTGCGATATAGTCGTTTTTGGCGTCATAAGAGATCAAAACAAAAATATAGATATAAGGCATTTGATTTTATTCCTATTTTGATTTTACTTGTCACTTGGAATTCTAGTGTGGAATTCACAATCGTGAGCAATTGATTGACAAATCTCACGAATCGAGCGTCCACCTTCAGGGTCATCATGGCTCCGGCCATCGCTTCTGAAATAACATTGATGAAATCACCTTCAATGTCTAGGAAGATTATTAAGGAGTAATCTTTGAAACATAGAGAGTTCCTTCTTTAGAGAGTGAAACCAAGGGAGTGAAGCCAAGGGTTGAAATTTAAACAAACGCTCCAAGACTTTTTGCTAATGGAACCGCGAGTTGTATTATTTAATGGCCGGCTTGAAGCTGTCAATTGCTAACTTTATGTTGTATTTACTGTGAATAGATGAGGAAGATATAATCTCTTGAAAAACATTATTCTATTAGATAATAGGGGGCCGAGTGTAAAAGTAGATTTGGATTGGATTTTCCTCAGCTTCGCTTTTGAGGTAGACAAGCAAAATATTTTCACTGATTTCCTCTTAGCTTACCTGGTGGCTTTTTTGTTAATTGCCGGGCTAGACGTATAATGGGACCAATGAGAGTCGGTATTGAGCGATTTCGCTGTGCTAAAGAGGTTCCTACAATAGCCATTATTACGGATGCTTAGTTGTGCAATCCACCAATGTGGCTTTTTCTTATGACTTCTAATAGGGCATGCTATTTTAAAAACTTTTTACATGCAAAACAGAGATTTTCGCTCAAGTCTGAGTCTTCAGGGGGGTATTGCAGATGGGTTCGAGCAATGCTATTTTTGAAATTTTCGAGTTTGTTCTTTTTTGCTTTAGAACCTAGCTGGTCTATTGGTGCTTGGAGCTTCAGGAACACTTTTCTTTCTGCAGAGGTGTGAGAGACATCTGCAGACTTCAACCCACCCTCCAATTACTATCCGCATCTTCGGACAACGAGAAATCATTCTCATTCAGTTCGCAGTTCACCACACTTCAATCACGGGTTGGATAAGGAGGGTTGCATCGTTTCAGCATCATCATGCAATAACCTTGGCATTTCCTCGATACTAGCCTACATCTTTGCATCTAGGAGCTTATCTGCACAAATGCCAGGCGTTCCTCCCTCAGGTGGGTCCAACGGCCGTCTTTGCCATTGCCAGTGATTTTTTGCGAAATTTCTCCCGGCCTCCTTTGTCGTTTTTTTAATTATTGAATTTAAAATCTCACGAATAGCGGAGAAACGATTTCATTCTGCAGGAATATGCAGTGTTGTACAGGTAAGGCTTCATAACATGGGTGGAATCCTTTAACGGCAAACCTTTACCCGTGCTTAATTGTGGTTAATTTATGTAACATTTTTAAATTTTATGGATTTTTGAATGTATAAATTTTAACTCTAAGTTTCAATTTATTTCACTTGATATATATTTGGGACCAGAAAACTTTAAAATCTGTAGTATCTGAACATTTTTGAGATTACTGGTGTTAGAAAGACAACTAGGAAGTTTCTGAAACAGTTTCTAGTTTGATGTGAACTATTAATGAGTAATTTTCTATTCTTGTGTAAGTTAAGTTTCGATGTTAAAAGATAATTTTTCTTGTCTTTTTTTACATTTGCAGGTGAAATCGGAGAATGCTGGGCCAATGGAAGCAGTGTACTTACACATTCGATTCCATATATGCAAAGCGTAGATTTCATTACAGCAGATATTTTGCCGAGCCCTTTCACAGCAGCATTTCAAAACTCACCGCCAAATTTGCAATGTTTGACCAAATTACCAACGCCTCCTTATTTACATCACTTAATTAGTGTTCAAGGTAAATATTAATCTCATGACATTAGGCAACAAGCTAATTAATTTTAATTATTCTGTTCCTATAATGTACATTTTTTATTAATGAAATTTAAAAAAAGTGTAATTTTTGACTTTGGAAAAATATGGCTAATATAATATATTTCAACGTGACTTCGTTTTGGTCTAGTCAATTGAATACCACTGTTTTCAAAGTAAAAGCCAATAGCAATTAAAGAAATCGTTTTGGGAGAAATACTTTTTGTTTTTTTAATTTATGAGAGTTAATTTAATTTTATTGATATGTCTTCCAAGATATTTACAACTAATTGGATAACTTCCACATGATATATAAAATTCCATTAAAAATTGATAGAATAGATAATTGTATAAAGTTGTGCATTGTTACTAACTATATCTAGTCATGTTGTAAATATTACAAGTCAGAAAAGGCAAATTAATTAGTAAAAAAAAAACATACATTTTTGAACAATTTTTCTTGTTGGGTAAACCAATTTTTTTGTGAAAGTACGTTAATGTATTGTTGCCTACTGTAATTAACTTGTTAACAAAAATTTATAATGCTCTTATTTAGGAAAGCGTTTTCGAAAACAAGGTACTGAAAGAAAGCCTCGACAGGCATATAGTGCAATACAACTGGAACGTTTAGAAAATGAGTTTAAGGTGGACAAATACCTTAGCGTCAACAAGCGTACCGAACTCTCAAAATCGCTGTCTTTGACAGAAGTGCAAATCAAAACTTGGTTCCAAAATCGTCGAACAAAGTGGAAGAAGCAGCTGACTTCACGACGTAAAATAGCGCAACGGCATGGCTTATATAAATTTGACATGTACTTTTCAACGGTTTCATCCACTGCATCCAAACCATCTACTTATTCAAATCTTTATCCCACCTTTTATTCTGATCCCCAATTGTGCTTCCTACAACCCTTTCAATCTTAACTCATTCAAATAAATGTATATTAAATAAAAATAATGTAAAGAACTAGCTAAAAGAAATTTAAATAAATCGCATAGCTCAGAATTTTTGATTTCGAAATTTTTTTTTTCACATTTCTAGTGCGCATGGATCACCAAATTAAAAAAAAAATTGAAATATTCTTTTTTTTTGGCTAATTTAAGAATATTTATAAATATAAAGCTAAGTGTAGTTATAAACGTACCGAATTAGAAGGGTTGATTGCTGGCAACCCATTTCAAAAAGCCGCCCACGCAGGATGATTCCTTTTCCACTGTTTTCAGCTGGATTCAAATTTTTAAATTTTTCTAAATTAATTACAATGTTTAAAATAAAAGCCACTATATGTATATAAGTATGTCTACAGAATGTGCATTTTGAGAGCATTTATGTTTTTTGCAATGGTTTATAGAATTTCGTGTTGGTGAAAATGTCACAAATAGTTGATATTTCAAGAAAGGTAAGCGATTTTTTTTTAAATAATGTGATTTATATTTTACTGCATTGGTCAATATAATTTTTTAATTCAAAAGCAGAATAGAAATTAAATCATTACCCAATCAAAGTAAAGTAAGCCGATCACTTGCTTGATTTAAATCAAGTGGTAATATTGTCACTCACAGATAAATAACAACGGAGACTTATAGAATCGCGAAATGTAAAGAATGTGAACGTTCGAAATATTCGATATAGTGGAATCCGCCTATAAGGTACCCATAATCTTGATCAACATTAAGATGAGTGTCGATTTAACGAAGTACGTCCTACTGTCGGAGTTCAATTGATAAAAGTTTGACACGCCGATAATATCGAATAATATCGATGCCAGAGGATCTTGTCGAGTATGTCGATTGATTTGGGTAGATGGGATAGGTTCGTGGCGTAATCCCTAAGATTTCCAAGCTGATAAGCGTTCGTACTCTGTACTCGTACTTATTTTTAGAAGTAGCATTCTGGGCTTAACTATCGTCATTCACCCTCCGTCAAGCGTATCTATTGGTACTGCGTTGTCCGGTGATGGTGTGGATTTTCGTCCCAATGGAGAGCAAAGGGAATGCGATGAAGGCTGATTGCGGGAAACTTGCTGACTGGGTCTACTTTTCATTGTTCCATAGGTTTCATATTGGACATTGGCGTCTCAATAGTGATTTGTCTTACTCATCGTCAGAGGATGCCAATTTCATTTCCAGATAGCTAACAGGGCGTGCTATCAGAACGTGCATGTGAGGTTTCTTCTGGAGCAAGTACCGGATACTCCTGCTGTTGAGATTGATGTAGTTTAGCGAACACCGGTTCAAATGACAGGTTTGAGTGATATACGACAAGGATGTATAGCTCCGACTGTTACTTGAAATACATTTAATATGCTCTCTTAAGATAAGATTGCAGCTGGAGGGAAGGAGTTCTCAACATGGCGTCTAGTGCATCACTTAAGGTGATGTGATGTACTCTTTCAGCCATTCGTTGTATCTTATTTAACGGATTTTGGTTGGATTCCTTGCTTTGGCAAAGCCACCAAACTAGGACTATGAATAAGATTGGTCTGATAACTTATGTATACAGCTATGCTAGAATTATATATATACATATATATATATGTATATATATATATATGTATATATATATATCCCACTTGAGTCCAATGGCCATCCTACCAGTATAAAGTGCAACTGGTGCCTTTTTTCCGTTGCTGGATGTTTAGGTTCCACCTAATTGCCACGGTTACTGAAGGAATGGGTTGTGCCGCTTGATTTTTTTTATCCTGATACCGAAGGTATTCAGAAAAAATTGAAAATTCCTGTATCTTCTGCAGTTTTTATGTTAGAGCCGTCAAATTTGATAGGTATACTCGTAGCTACCAGAACCCCTAAAGAACTGATCAAAAATAATAATTAGAGCTACAGTTACCAAATTAGGAAGCCAACTACCGCTCTGATAATTCACAAAAGCCTATATCGACTGCAACTTGGCAAACTTGGAGGATAGATTACTAAAAATCTCATTTAAGGATCGGTATTTCTTGGCTAAACCCACTCTGCTCTGAGGCACTTGTTATCAGGTGGTATTACTTATGGTATCATAGTATTTCGCAGTCTTGTTTAATTTAGCATTTCTATTCGAGACATTGATCTACCTATTGAAAGACTTTAACATTCATTTGACAAGGAATAAAGAATTACATAACAGCTTAAAGTCTATGACATAAACGGAGAGATGGATTCTACAAATAATACATTTTACATTTTGCAGCTATGTCCCGAACGTGGCAAGATGATGCTCCTATAAGGCAGCACATTGTTACATATGCTGAGTTTGCTGGATGAGTTCTGCAACCAGTTGAGTTTCCCCATGATGTGTTTACGACACGTAAGTTTCCTGTCCAGATATGGGTATGTAACCCAGGATGCGAAAATGATTCTCTTCAGGAATGACCATGTTGTGGAGTCCGACGATTGGACAGTTACCATTCTTGATGGCAAACGTGCAGTGCTGAGACTTGCTCTCATTGACGCAGATGGTCCGCCGATTAGCCCAAGAACAGAAACCATCCAAGAACCTTGGTGTAATCGCAGCTGCTCTTCAAGCACTGGTGGAGTAAAGAACACTGTGATATCCACATATGTGGCGAACAGCGAGTTTCTGGCTACTAGAACCGGCAAGTCCGCGGTGTACAATGTGTGCAGGGCAGGTTTAAGGACACTACCCTAAAATGACGACCTAGCATGTAAGACCTGAGAAGTAAATACTGCATCGATCGTAGTAGGGACTTAAGCTTAAAAATCAGGCCATCATGCCATGCGCCATCAAACACTTGCTGGATATCCAGGTAGACGGCAGAGCTGTACTAATCGATGAACTTGCTCTGGTGTACCATGGTGATGCCGAAAGCTAAGCTGGTGATCTTCCAAGAAATATTTTTTCACATATTTTGGAGAATTTAGACAGCAAGCTTGTCAATCGATATAATGAGAATATATTCTTCAGCTTGACAGATTTTGAAATCATCGCAATCGCAGCACACTTCGATCGAGATCTGCATTTAAAAATGAATCAGTTTCCTGTATTTGGTTGGGTGACGCAAGCGCAAAAAGACATGAACCGGCTCAGCAGCTCATCCGGAAATACCGATGCAATCTCTGCATCCTATCGACACTATGTGTTATCCGGTCGCATGATGGGAATCTGACTGAGTGGCTGCGCTTAACACAACGCGTTGCCTTCTAAAAATTTAATTTATGATTTTTGTTGGGATCGTCATTGCGGAGCATATCCTGCTAATATTGACTCTTAGTGTCAAACAAAATCTTTCTCAGCTGTAGTGCATCCCGCATAAAGTGCCTCAGATCCAGCGGATTGCGTAAGCGCATATACCGGCAATGCAGTTCTCTCTTGTGTCTTACCAGTTCCAAAATCTCAGGTTTAAGAATAGGCTGAGCTGCACTAGGGGAACGTCCTCTAATCTTTTTTTCCGCCACGCCCAATACCGCCCCTCAAATTCTCAAAAGCTTATATCTTCCGCAATTTTAGAGGTAAAGCTGCCAAACTTGTAAAGTAAATTACTATGAACTTTCATTAAGAATTGGTATTTTGGCTACACCCACCCGGCACATGTTATCAAATGAGATTACTTATTAGTATCACTTATCAAAAAAATTATTTTTACTATATCAGACATCAACTGAGTTTTTTTAATTTCTTCCCGCTGTGGCCAAGCTGAGTCAATCGGACGATTTTATAAATAGCCGTTGCAGCTCGTTGGAGAGTGTAGGTGGAGTGCATTGCCGAGCACTTTGCCAACACACACTCTCTCTTAATAGTGCTCTGTCCCTCGTCTTTGCTCATTTGCATCCCCACATACCAAGACTCACCCGCTGACCCCCCTGCAACACAATGAGCTTTTAAGAAAGGTTATCACAGATTTTGTAAAGCGCACAAATATAACACAATTGAGTCCAATTTGTTAGCAATAAATATGAGAATAATGTATAAAAGCAATTAAAAGGCAAATACAATTTTATGAAAGTTATTAAAACATGTTTTATTTTTATTGCAATATAAAAAATAGGATCCAATTAAGCCCATTATAAAATTATATTTTATATAATTCGTGTAATTATATTTTTTTACTTCAAAGTCCTGTTATTATCACATTCATATCTTTATAATTGAGGATAGTATTAAGTACAGACTTCTAAGACTTGAGCGATGTGTTTAATTGTTGAGAAGTAGTCGTCGGATACACGTGATGCAAGCCAACTTGATCCCAAACTGTTTAAATAAAATATATTGCAAAAATTATAACTGTAAATAATAAGTAGATGTGAAGCTATATTTCTAAACTAAATATTTACTGTTCCTCCTGCACACACCATCCCTACTTGTCGATTTCTTAAATATTTAAAACTAGTAAAAACGGTTACATTAGGGACTACGAGGGCATACCCTCATAGACCGGAGTTAGTCTGCTGACATTTCAATCCGAAGTTCGAAATGTCATGTTTTTGTACATTTTATTTGAATTGAATATATCACATTTGAGAAGTTATATTATATTTAATTATATATATTATGTCTACGTCTATCTCGATCCCATAACATAACCTATCTTCAACCAATTGTTTCAGTGATATTGTGGTCTGATCCGGTTGGCTCCGATGATATAATTGACCGAATTAAACATGAACAAAAAAATCGGACAGACGGACATGGCTATATCAGCTCGTCTAATAATGCTGATCATGAATATTTACTTCTTATGCGGTCGGAGATATATTCTTCAATTCGTTAAGTTGAGTACTCAAATAGATGCAAATATTGCGGAGCTAAGCACTAAGCAAGTGTATCAAATTAGGGGCGGAACTCACTCACTCAAAAAAATCGAGACTTATTTGGCGGAGCAGCCAAAAGAACAATTCTCCTCCGTTTGAAAAAATTAATTCCTTACTAGGCCCCGTGGTCAAGCTAAACTTTGTTTCAGGTTACTAACTACCAAGCACATGCATAAACTTTTCACAAAACATAATTAAAGAAACGCTATTCAAATGGGTTTTTGACTTAGCGTCGCATTGGCGACTTTACAATGCATATCGATACTATTGTTATGCAATTTTCTCCTATTATATACTCCTTCATACTCCGTTCTTTTACAGTTTTGACACAGATTTGAAGTTGGATAAATATATAACAGGCAGAAGAAAGAATCTGAATGAATAAGGTATATAGGCTCGTTGTCAGTCTTTGTTTTTTCTTAAAGTAATGGTAATTTATAAACTAAACAATGTTCTGCTATCAATTTAAAGCTTTGGAAATTTTTATCACATGCTTGTCAAATTCTGAAAATATCTTAATTAATAAAGGAAAACATTAATAAACAAAAACAGAATGCGCAAAATACAAAAGACTTTGTTACCAAAGTTTCTGATCGAGTTCTCTATACTGGAAAACGCATACCTGCATTTTATGCCAGCTGATATAAATTGTAAAGGCCAATTTCTGAAAATTATTTGAATAGTCGGCATATTCCGACTACAATTTTTTATTTCTTATTGTATAACTTAGACTAGACTACGAACCTATAAAGCGTTGTCCATAATTTTTGGTTATACGTTGCTTCAGTGTTAGAAGTGGCATATCCGCAAAAAAGTTTGAAATAATATTTCATATTCGTACTTTTATTTTCATATAAATAAAAGTTATCTATTATCATCAGGAGATTTTGAGTCAGCTGATTTATCTGCAAAAGCGAAAAATATTTTTAAGTCAATTAAAAATCAATAATTAATAGCAACAGCCCGGAATGACCGACTGCTTGGTAACCATTTTCGCTTTTTCAATTTCTGTCGTAATATGCCTCGTATTTCTTTTCACCGATCTCTCTTAGTAAAAATCTGCCAACATATTCTGCTTCAGAACAGCAAAACATTTTTCGCCGATCTTGTTGTGCATTTAATCGTCTTTTTAAAAGTGTGACAATAGTTCTTCACCGAAATGATTTGCGGGGTAGATATTGGAAGTTGCAAGCCACTAACAGAACACAAACATAGAAAAACCAGAACCTCAAGTCTAGGAAATATACTCCTCAGTATTTTCGTGTTTCACAATTTTAGCAAAGGCAACAATACGGCAGTGTGCCTGGGGCTCCAACAAATTTTTAAAAATTTCATGACTAGAAACCTTTCGGCATACGCTATAAGACGTAGACTCTATCGAACACCTTGTTGTCTCACGAATAGTGTCTAGCTATCCTCCCTCACTTCTCGGGATGCTCCCAGCTCCCTACAACCGAATAATGTTTTTGGAGAGATCACATCTCCCCAATCTATTCTGTGTTAAGTGCGCAGGCATGTAATATTTAATATATAATAATATATAAATATTAACTATGAGAAATAAGAGCATTATTAACAAAAAACGACGAGTGATATTCTACAAATGACAGTGCAAATAAATAGCGAGCTCATCTGCCCTGCTAGCAATGAATTGTGGCGGCTATTTATATTCTCGTTCCTTCGTCGAAATACACACGGAAAAATAAATGTCCATATTATTTCGTCGCTTGAAATCAAGTGGAATATCCCATCAGCATGGCCAGTAAAGAGCGCAATTGGTCTGAACCGAGTGCACAATACTCTCATACCAGTATTACACCAGTTGATCACAAATGGCATTGAGTGGGTCTTGGTTACTACAGCTCTCAAATTACTAGGGAGATAGGCTTTGCTGATTTTTGGGAGCGGGGTGGGCGTGGCAAACAATTTTCTAACCATTCTGATGAGGAGATTAAAAGTAAGCTACTTTCCAAGAGTAGTGATTCAAGCTCATAAGCTGGAGACATAAGCTCTTGCAAATTTTTGCGGCCGAATAGATGTACAATATGCTGATAACATATATTTTGAATTTGGTAACTTTAGAACTTGGAAGAATGTAATTGTATCGATTTACGATTATCGATTTCCTAGTCGTATAGTGGATGTAGCCCTCAAGATTTTAAAAATTTGTCTGACGTGGGCACATGTTCCCAGTTTCAAGTCTTTAGCTTTAAGGGTGTCGACAAAATGTGTGCTCATTCGGGGACGGCTTGCGGACGGACGAAGAATCACCGTATAATACAAAGTAAGAATTCTTTAATCATGGTGGTCGCATATGAATATGTGTATGTAATATATATTTTTAAATATAAATAAAGTGGCTGTTCTGGATTCATTTTGTAGCTAATGGTGTAATTAATTTCCATGCGTGCTTTCTCAACATTATTATTATTACAATACACACCCCAATTAACATCGAAGGATTTTGTTGGATAGACCGTTTTCTTCGCCGTATTTCTTCAGTGCCATCATTTGTTTCAACTGTTTCCGTTGCTTCCATAGGTAGCATCATTACACTGTTTCCTTCATCTTTACTCTTGAAAAAAAGGTAGGTATTAAGCAAATAAAAAGTCAGCCATAAGAACATGTGAGTATGAATGAGATGGTTTGATGGGCTGGGTGTGGCGGGGGTGGGAGTGGCTGATGCTGTTTTTTTTAAGGACGTCATCAACAATCTACTTGCTTGCACAATATGGCACGATAAATATATTAGCAGGGACAATTTGGTGAGCTCTCTCCAAGCCAATTGAATTAAATTTGCCTTATGCCGCTAAAGTATTAGCACAAATACTTCATCGATTGTCGAAAGGGTGGGAAAAAAACAAAGAACCTCGATAGCCGTTGGCGATTTACAATTATCAAGACAAAGTTAGCTGTCAATCAAACAAAATTAGTATCGTGATAAATTGTCTTCCAATGTTTTCAGCTACTTTTTACACTGTCGCTCCCTCTTAAGATTCCGTGTTGTGATTGTCACTTGCTTCTTCTTTGAGTCTCGTTCTCTCTAAAAGGCGTGCCTGTGAACGTTGTTCACTGAGAGGGATCCATAGTAAGTGTTGCTACAAACTGAGCTCAGTTGTAACAAGGGAATTTATAATTATTCTCTATTAGCTAGCGTTCGATTGCGCTGAACAAGCTGGTACCTCCATATGGCCAGTTATTGATAAAATTTAACTTATTTACCAAATTAGAAATTTTCAGACTGAAGGACAGACAAACGGATCGAAAGAACGATTCGTCTATTTATGCTGATCAAGAATTTGTTTGATATATACCCAACATCGTTATAGCCTTTTACTCATTCTAAGGGTAATTAAAAATAAAAGAATACTTACCATAGTTATGCACATAAGAACTTGTAAAATAAACATTCCAAAAGATAAAAATGCTAGTGTAGTCAAGGCAATATCTGTTATATCTTTAATGTTTATTTCCTTAATTTGCTTTGTTGGGTGGGCCTCAACACTTGAGTGTACTGGTGGGGTGTCATGGATCCCATAGTCATCAATTGAATTTTCATAACCTAAGAGGTTGCTTAACGCCAGTAAATATATCATATCCACATTTATTCTAAAGAATCTTACCATTTTTGTTAATTTGCCTCATTTTAACACCAAAATTTGGATTGCTTAAGGAAAACCGTGGCATCTGTGTAACTTTGTGTGGAAAAACCTATAAAAATAAATTTTAATCGTGTTTCAATTTTTTTTTTTTTTTGGTACAGGTTAGCAACGTTATTTAAACGTCACGATAATCACATTAAGATAGCGACATTTCAATATAAAATTTTAACTAATATTATAATATATTAAATACAATTAGTCTAAGAACAGTGGAGCTCCGCTTCAGCGTGTGGAGTAAAACTACAAATGCGTGCATTATCCTCTTTCGTTCCTCTCAAAACGCAATGTTCGACATAAACACAACTGTGTTACCTCAGCATGGTTAAGCGCTTAGTAGTCAACCAACGGATACACAGCGGGAAGTACGGGTTTTGCCAGGTTGCCTTTACCTACCCATGCAGTGGGTGGCTTTCCCGCCTACACGTGTCAAATCTTAAAAATACGAAACACAGGGCTTCAAAAATGGACGGACGGGTTCGATCCCTCAATCACAGAGGCCATCTCTAGTCATACACCAACCGACCCCGACTCGGGGTTAAGAATTCGGGTGGATGAACTACTGCAAACCACGTAAGGTGGTAGGTGTTAAGTTAATGAGCTTGCGGATGAAGACGATTTCAAGCCTTCTGGGGCAAAATGCCGCAGACTCTCTGGGATCGTTTGACTTCGATACTATCCTAATGGTCCAGCAGATCAAGACTTAGTGTTAGTATTACTTCCCTTGTACCATAAATTCAGTGATAAGGCCAAGTTACACAACAAGTTTGACTGGCTGACTTGAACAGTCGAAAGGGGACAAACGGTCACTGTTGCACTCTACTCTTCAGGAAATCCATTAAAATTTGGGATGTCTCCATAATTGGTTCGGTAGTGATATACGATCACCATCCGGCCGAACCTCTTATATGAAGTATCAGTTTTGTGGCCTTCCCTTGAGAAACGAAAGGCTTAAAAATGTAGTCTGGGGACTCCTGGCGATGCCTTATACATACTACATATTCTATCGATTCACGTGAGGGGAAAGCAGCAATCCTTGCAGCGCAACTTACAACTGGAACCAACCATAACATTTTTTCTGAATACTCAACATCTCCTTTTCTTGTTTTAGTTCCCACCCGGGCCAAGCAGGTCCTTACATACGCACACTGATCACCCAAAGCTAGAACGTTTAGCTAAGAGATTAAGTTGGTTTTGAAACGCTAATTTAGGCAAACTGATCGTTGAAGTAATTTCCAACAGTAAGTATTTCTGATCAATGATTCATGCTCATTGATACCAACCATAGAAGTTCGACAAATAGTATACATATTTTAAAAGAGCCAAGCCACTATAAAATGACTTGACTCGATCTCAAACAGTTCAATAATTGTAAGCAACTGTCGCAGATCTCTTCTCGAGATGGACATTGAGCTAGAATTGGCCACGCAAGCTAGTACCTCCCCAATCCTCTCCTTCAGGAGAACGAGAATGTGGAAATGCCCTTGGCAACATGCAGAACATCAGTGATAGAAGAATGCTAGAGCTAAGCAAACTGGAAGTGGAAATCACTTACCAAATTATGGTCATGCCGATCAAAATAACGGGCCGAACAACTATACAAGCTCAGTAGATTTAAATGCACTTCACTGATCCGAGCTGGCACTGGATACTTGTTGATTGAATTCAACTAGAATTCAACTTGAATTCAACTAAATTGTCCGTCACTCACGGTGACTTCCGCAGAAATTTCCTCTGTTACCGTTCAACCCTCCGGAGGAAAAGGCAAACATTTTTGCGGTTCCATCATCTGAGACATATCAGAACATTGTGTTATTAAACCTAGGGAACTGACTTTGTTCATTTGGATCACAGTCCACGCAAATTAGTCATGTGCATACACTGCAGGAGTTAGACAATAGGCAAATAGTGCAATTTTACCACAAGTGGGCTTGTGGGTTTTCTTTCTACTGCCGACAACAACCCTATCCTAACTTAGCTGAACAAACCCTTTCACCCATTTGATAATATTTTATGCTATGGTAACAATATATTTATTATTCTTATTGTCTAGAATTAAAAAGGACTAAGAGACTCAAAATTTGTTGGCTGATAGTTTGGGCTGCATTTAGTTATCATAATAGTAAACAGCCCTAGACAGAATTTTGATTGATTGAGCTTTGTGGATAGTTCTGTGATTAGGATTTCCGATTGCGAAGTGGGCTCTGTGTTGCCAAACCGTTCATTGCAAGATTACGCTGATGGCAGTAGAGGAACTATGTAGGGCTGTAGTTAAAGAATGGTCCAAAGCTTCATAATGTGGGTTCCAAAAAAAAAGTGACACAAGGCATCGCAAGATTTACAAATAACACGAACAGGACTGTGCAAATTTTGGGAGGAGAATTTAGAAGGGAGTCTATATCTATAAGCCCATAAATTGCGAGAGGTATAGACGGGAGATTAGTTTTTAAATTGTGTGCCATAATATGATTCTATTGATTTACACCATCAAGTATATCGGTCTTGGGCGCCGGAGTGGGCGTGACCAGCCAATTTCTTATCGATCCTTGCAGAGCTACCGGTAACATGCTTTCATTATGTTTTTGACTGTTGCTTACAAATTGTGGAAGAAACTTGTTATTTCAGATTTTTAAGGTCGGAGTGCCGTGAGGCGTCGGGGTATGCTTTGTCTGAAATTTATATTTATATCTTTTAAGGAGGTTGTCAGCAAACAACGCCCCAAGTTTGGTGACTATATCTTTAAAATAGTACGAGGTGTAAGATTTTATCGATTTACACTTTCAGATATATCGATTATTGCGATTATGTGAGCAGGAGACGGAGGGACGACAGACTGACAGACATCATGACGGACTTTGCAGTAAACCAATATACTCTTATGGCTTCGCTATTAGAGTATTAAAATATATATACAAGGCGCCAATAATGTTAAGCAATGTAAACACATATAAACTTAATTTGATTTTGACGAGTACATTAAAGTTCAATGTTTAAATTTGTGAGAGTAATATAAGTGATTTCTTTGCATTTGTATTGATTACATCTGATGATTTGACTCTATAATTATTACTTACATTAAGGTAATTGCTGTCATTATGTGAACCATCATATGCATATCCAGTTATATCGCCGTAATCGATTTCTTCTCCTCCATAGTAGTCCATCATAGTTGAATTCGCAGCTGGGTTCAACATTTGTCTTCGTTTTGGAATCTGGTTAATTTTTAAATGCTTATTCAGCTGTTGTTGAATATCGTCTAGTGTTGTTGTTCTATTAAATTGTAATTGTATGTTAGTGTCAATAATTGTAGATCCACTGCCAGCTAAATCAATCCTCATACATTAACAAATCGTGGGTCAAGTTTTATACGGTTAAGATATTTCTGGCAAGGGCAAAGTCGGAGAATTAAACATATGCTACTTAAATATATGCTACTGCTCACTCCCAATGGGTGCTTGGATTCATTTCCAGATCGTTTTCAGTTTCTACCATGCCCGATAGTGGTACGATCCGTCCAGCTCCGACATATGCACTGCGTTGAATAATATAAGTATTATTTTTAAAACTGAGCGACTACCATCCACACAACTGTGGTTTACCAGAAAATCTCGTTTGAGCTACAGCCTTTCTCAAACATGGAAAAGCTTGAAGCAAAACTTTAATTTCAATACTGAATACGACATACACTAGTAATCCTTTTAAAAGCAGAGATTTGGGTGCATTATGTATTTTTCTTTTTGTTGACCGCTGAAAAAAAAAATATATTATAGATATATTTTGCTCTTGTGTGGTGTTGGTCTGGTCTGAGAACTTGTGGGATGGTTCGTAGGGGCGGAGCTGAATCCACTAGGCGGATGACAGCTTGCGGATAGCAAATGGCTTCACTCGGGCAGGTCAGCTGGGAATAACACGAGACTCTTTTTAAATAAGCAGTCCCGGACAAACAGCGAGTATGATTACGATAATTGTTCATACAAGGCGCCTGTGTTACCGCCTTTAAAATAATATCCTCACACACACCCAACCTCCTACCCACGCTTATCTCATTCCGGGTCTAACTAAGGTACTACTCGAACCGTACCGAGAGTCAACTTGGCCGAGAGCTCTGACTTAAAACTAACTCAGTCGTGAACGGTCAGGTAAATGGCGACCGCCTGTTCTAATTAGCCTTATCCGGATCCCTGCTTGGGTGGACCAATTATTTCTCCACAGGTCGTGGACTGAATTAAGTAAAATAATACGAATATCACTGCCGAAGGATCTAACTGCAGCTAATGTAACAAGACAATTGAGGATCGATTCCTGGACTGGAGAGATATCCTCACATATGGCAGACCACCCTGCACAACGTACCATACCGGGTGTATTTAGTATGTCGACTGGGCATGGCCGACGTCGGGCATTTCATTATGGTGGGTAATCAAGCGAACGGATGAAACAAATGCGCATGACCAGTTTGATTCAAGCAGGAACCATGTCTAAATTCTCATGAGGTGTTGCGTTTGAGTATGTACCGTTATATATAGGTTCGTCGATTATAGGTTCTCGCAAAAAAAAAGTGGGATTCTTAAATCGTGTTTACCAGGTAGAATTTCAGTCAGTCCATACAGTCCAGTCGGTCCAATATGTCCAAGAAGTCCGTGCAATTTACGTAAGTTCAAGAAGAGACACACCAGACACACAATTATGAAAATTTTGTCAGAATTGTTTTTACACATTTTTGGCTTACATGTCAACACTATTTTCAAATGTTGCTAGGATAAAAGTAATGGGAAAATATACGAGGGCTAGCTGGCGATTGTTTTTACAGTCGTCAGTTGCTGCCAATGTTCCGGAGTGAACACAACTGAAACGTGTTTACCAATAGAACAGGATTGTAGGGCTGATTTTAAAGTGTCCGCATTTACCATAAGTTGGCACTGATTGAGAGAAAATACAAATGAATGATTTTTGGACAGTAATCAAACTTATAATGTATATACTAGTAACGTCCTTTGAAAATTGGTAAGAAAAAAAGCCTGCCCCCAAAACCTGCAAACCCTTTTTCGCAATTTTCGTGACTGTAGTCACCAAATTGGAAAGACCCATTAATTTTATGGTTGATATCTTCCGCTACATATGCACACAACGGCGAGCCTCCACGTTTATGTGTTCCGTATGGCTGCATGCATATCAACTGGATGCGAACCGACTGGCATCGCACATGAGCAGCAGCAATATTGCTCCGCACACTGCGCCAAGTCAGTTTCTGTCGATTTACCGAAAATTTAAATATTATAGTATAATATAAATAATATATAAATATGCGAAAATCATTTAATGTTTTCGAATGCTAAATCGTCAAGGTTATAATAAAATTGTGGAAAAGTAATATGCAGAAGGTAATGTATTAATTTTTGTTCAGATTTGAAATACTTTTGCTGGGTAGAGACTTGTGTTTCGGGTATCTACTAGTCGAGCTTTCTCTACTGAAGCGACCTGACTTGTTTGTTATTGTTTCTAAGATCATTTAAGACTTACCTCCTCAGCCAAGCATTATACTTAGCAGACCCATCGTCGTATAGTAATGTTTTTACTGTTTCGATTGGAGAGCGAAGCATTTTACCATCATCGTTATATGCATTTGATATGTTTTGCAATTTGCCAATGCGATTTTTTATTTTAAGTTCATTACTTCCAAAATTCCAGTTTAACATCTGATTTGACAGGTAATTAGATGCCATGTATTGTTGCATCATTTTTCTGAAAACAAAGTCGAATTTAATTTAATTCTAATCCATAAGGCTGAAAATTAAATATTTCAGTTTATCATCTACCTGTGGTAGTTCATAGTGTGTAAGCCAGAGATAAAGTCTTTTGTATATTTTTGTCCGAATCTCTCCTTAAAGCGGTCAACAAAAATATGTAAAGGCATCATTTGAGTAGTTAAAATATCCTCTACATTAAAACTGATCTCGTCATTGGCAATAACACAATGCAGACTCAGAACGAGCAGCAAAAATTGTACTACAAATTTAACTTGATGCCCTAAGACACTAATGGAATTCATTTCAATGTAGAGTTTTTAGAAAGAGTTCTGTCTGTGTACTGAAGTTTGGTAAATGTGCGCTTTGCAATTATGCTAGCCTTGTGTCTTATATCATTGCGGATGCCTTTATAATTTTGTTATGAGGTATGTAACGCACTTACGGTGACATCTTTAACTCCATAAAGCACTTATATTCTTAACCAACATGAATTATCTCAGTCACAATCTACATCACCACCACTACATCACAAATCTCTTATTTCAATATAATATCATGACAATCAATTTTAAGCATCGGACAAATATGTCAAATTAAAATTAAGATGACACTGGACTCTGATCTGCGAGAGTATTTCATTTTCGGTGTGCACAAAAAAGCTTCTTTCTTGGTTTTTGATCACCGAGAGTCACTGGTTCTGCTCTAGTTAATATTGCATATGTATATGTATAGTATATGTATATGTATATGTATATGTATATGTATATGTATATGTATATGTATATGTATATGTATATGTATATGTATATGTATATGTATATGTATATGTATATGTATATGTTAATGTATATGTATAT
>JBAMBD010000478.1:50000-188364 GCA_037043625.1 Drosophila melanocephala
AGGATTCCTCTCCGGAGATCGAAGCAACCGACGACGAGCTGGAATCGGGGTATACATCCGACGCATCGATGCTGACACGCGGTCTATAGGTCGATGAGGATGACTTCTCGCTGTCCGACGATAAGGACAGCAATAAAACGATGGTGGGTGTTTCATCTCCAGATGTCGCTACGACTTCTACGGATAAACCTCCACCATCGTAAAGCAGCATCTGCTGCCCTCAAGCTCAGTCTGGCCGGAGGCGGAGTCGATATTGCACTAGTTCACGGCCCTTGGGTAGTCGGAGACAAGATTTGCGGACTGGGCAACAAGGACTATAAGCTCATAAGGTAATATAAGAACATATGTTATCGCGATAAAACATCTTAGTATTTTCCTGCCCAATAATTTTAACAACGGTGACCAAACCGCAGTAAGCCTGGAGCTACAGCCAGCTCCAATAATGCTACGCTCGTCGTACATGCCCCACGACCAGACGAAATCGTAAAATCTCTCGTCATCGAATGCGAATAGTGCAAAATTGGCCTAAGTTATAGCTTATGATGCCAACGCTCACCACTCCCAGTGGGGCAGCACGGATACATATCTGAGTGGCGAGTCACTCTTAGCATTCATACTGAATACTAATCCTCTGATCTGTAACATGTGAAATGATCCCACAAATTACCCTCGTTTCACATACCATTAACGATCAGTTAAAAGGGTGGAGCGTCTCAGACAAGCACTCCTTTTCTTATAACAGGTATATTGAGTTTGAGCTTTCTCTAAGTCCACCAAAACCGGTCAACTTCTTAAATCGAAAGAAGGCGAACTGGGATACTTACAAAAGAAAACTAGATCGCACCCTGTCAGAACATACCCCGATAGGCCCAAACCCTCTAAAACACCTGTCTGAACTCAAAGACACATTCACAAGATTGTGCGAAAGTGCCTTCAAGACAGCCTGTCCTATTAGCAGGCCTACGCTTAAAAAGACTCCGGCGAGAGCTCACTGGATATCCTCTTAAAAGCTCTAAGCTACTACGACCCAAAATTATATGTTAACTGAAGAGATCACATTAATAAAACCCTTTCTTAGCGAAGCAAATTTAAAATGGGCAATAAATAGCTTCAGCCCAACTGAAAAAGCGGGCACAATAGCCATAAATTGGCTATATGCAATTTTCGACAAAGTTTTTAAGACTGGCCAAATCCCACCTGCTTGGCTTCAGTAAAAAATTATTTTCATACCCAAGCTGGTAAGCCATCACATATCAGCGCAAAGGACTTTGGATCCATCAGTCTATCTTCCTTCATGTTAAAGACTTTAGAGCGACTCAAAAGTCTACACTCAAATAGTTCTATAGACACAAATTTTTATCTATGGATCCCGATATGCCTACAGGAAAGACAGATCTACGGATACTGCTCTCCATCTCGTAGTCAAAATAATAGAAGCGTTCTTGAATTCCAAGGAGTATACCCTAATAGCTTTCCTGGACATCGACATATTAAAAGCACAATAATGTTATCCCAGATGCGATAACTGGAGCCCTGCTGGACCTGAAGGTTGACGCCGGTTTAGTGGGACTGATCAATCTATTGTTCACTTGCGGGATTGTGAAGTTTACACTTGGATCGTCAGCTCTCTCCAGGTACGATAGCAAAGGAACGCCCCAATGTGGCGTCCTGTCACCCCTGGTATGGAACATAGCTGTCAATAGACTGCTGCGGGACATGGAGAGAGGCGGCTGCAAGATTGTCGCATATGCGGATGATGTTGCGGTTATCTTCAGAGGAAAGTCCCTCCAAGCCTTATGTGACATAATGAAGAGTAAACTAAAAATAATGTCATCTTGGGAAAATAATTGCGGGTTAAGCGTTGACCCCACGAAAACATAACAAACCTTTCCTTCAGTGACAGTGCCAACTTCTTGCGGCTCATACTGGACAGGACTGGAGACTGGAGTCTCAATACCCAGCTACGGGTTAAGAAAGCAACAGTCGCTTTATATACATGCAGGAAAGCCATTGAACTTATGTCGGCTATGTTCCCTAACAAAATTGCCCGATGGATGTACCTGTCAATTATTAGACCCATCCTCTTATGGTATGGTGGCCTTATCTGAAAAGGCAATTAACTCAGAATCAGCTTAACAGGGTTCAGCGTATGGCTGAGCTATGCATCTCAGATGACTCAAAGCTGGGAAATCGCGTTGGCGGAGGCGTTTACTCCACACAGCTTAACATTCAGCTATCCTTTAGCCTCCCGAAACACTGCAGTGTCTTCCAGGCAGAGGTAATAGCCATAAAATAGGCACACAATTGTCTAAAGAGGTCTAAAATTAGTTCTTCTAACGTAAATATATACATTAATAACCAAGCGGCAATCGAATCAATCAGCGCAATGTCGTCAAACTCCACTTCCGTACACGAGATGGCAACTCAGCATGTTATTAGCATAATCTGGGTGCCTGGGAATCATAATATATAATCTATTATCCCTCCTCCCTGATAGGAAGGTATATGTATGCCACTGGCTACCTGAAGCTCAGAGAAAAGAATAAACTCAGGTCAAATGACAAATGGCTAAATGCCAACTGTGGTCGAATAGCACGCCAAATCTGGCCCAATTTAAATAGTAAACGCAGTAAAGAACAGCGTAGTCTGAGTCGCAAAAACTGCTCTGTAGTAATTCGTGCAAAACCGGACACTGGTTAGTGGGTATTCATGCCAATAGGCTCAAAGTACCCTACAATAATTTCTGCAGAGACGAAGATAAGGTAGATTCTCTGGAACATTTGCTATGCTTCTGTCCTGCACTTGCGAGGAAAGGATGCGCCATACTAGAAGTTACTTGTTATCAAGCCACCGGCTGGTTTATCCCCTGCTTCTTGCTCACACGATTGGAAGTGAGATCCACGCGGTGTCACACCAAAAATGGTGTGCCGACCTTGGTCGGCGACCGTTAAACCTAACCTAACCTAACCTACCGGTGGGTCCCTTTAACGATCGAAAAATTAGTTGGTCTCGCCCAAGTAAATTGCCAACGAATTGTGTTATGTTTGAGTTGTCGGGGAAATAGCGTCTAGAGATTGTTATCGGTAGTTATAATACATAATTTTTCTTCTGATTCGATTGTGTTCTTTGTTGTAAGTGTTGTCCCTCATCAGCAAGTGTTTGAGTAAGGTGGGAAAAAAATATTTGTGACGATGACAGAGTCCTTAATAGCGTTGTCAATATGTCTAATGCGGTCTTCAATGTTGTTTGCCCGCGGTGTAAGCATTACACTTTGACTTTATAAGATAATTGAAAGGTGTTCAGCCAGGACCGGAACTTCTAATTGAGTTCCAAAATTGGTGTATGGCATTTCAGCCCCGCAAAAGACTTAATAATGGAGTCTGACTCATTTTAGTCCTTCCTTGGTTCAGAGTGCACTCAAATATTAACGCGCTCATTTTTATTGGCAATGCCTGTGCAGAAAAGAACTTCATTCAGCATCAAAAGAAGCGCAGTCCAGGTCAACGCCCTATTTGTCGTTCACCCCATGTTGCCATTTGTTCTAATGTTTACTAAACAGCTTAGACACGTTGAGAAAAGAATGCATACTTTTTTAGATTAACTTTATTAAGTAACAAATACGTATGTACTTAAAACTAACAATGTATCTTATTAATTATAATGTTAACTTTCTATTTCACATTTTGTATGCTAATGTAAAGTATACAACACTTACATACATTTATGTACATAAAGTATGTGTACGCATGATTTTCTTTCAAATGTAATTTTTAGTAGTATTAATTAGTGCATTGACATTTTGCTGCATAGTTATAAAATAATAAATACATTGCTCTGATCATGAACAGATAGTTATACTGTTATATCATATATGCCAACAGAATGAACTAAGTTTCAATGGTAAACCAAAAATATTGACACACACTTCAATTCTAACAACAAATCTTAAGTCACTGTGTTAAGGATTATTTTCTCAATGTCCAGCTTCATTTTTTCTCATTGTTAAGGTAAGCCAACCAAAACATAAGTTTCTCAAAGTTCACTCGACTGAACAGACAGAAAATGAACTTGACAGATAAACATAAAAAATAAGCATTTAGATAATCGGCTTAGATAACCGCCGCATTCACTGGTCACTAAGAAAACAGGTTTCAATGGGATTACATATGTATTTGCTAACTGTCTATCTTTTGAACCAGGTGTCTAATATGAATATGTACGCACAATGTCTTATAACTAAACTTCAAGTAACGCAATAATAATTTTGCAATTGACCAACACCGTCATCTTACTTAAAGTTTCATATTTTTGCTTGTATTATCTATCATCCAAGGGAATTTCGGTGTATGTATAAGCTCACACTTATACTGTATCAAACTCTATCAATTATTCTTCGATGTCCTTTTCAAGCTTCTGTGCAGCCTTATTTGTATACAAATGTGTTTAAAAAATACAACGCAATATACATAAAATCGGACAGATGCTGCAGAAAATACACCTGCGTGCCAGACCTTATGTGCCGCTTCAGAATCTTTTTAGATCAAACAAATACTTCATTAAGTAACATCGCATTCAAAATATTTGCACTCAATTAAAATAAACTGGCGTCCTAAATTAAAAATTGAAGGTCACTCAGTCAGGACAAACTGCTTTATAGGAAAAAAAATAAAAATAAAAATAAAAACAAGCACGCAATTAAATTTGGTTCACAAAAAAAAAAATCGCTATTATCTTATTATTAAATTATAAAACACTGGCTTCGACCGATTTTTGCGTATTCTATAAGTAAAACAAATAAGTTTGGAACCGTATAACTTTAACATCACTTTAAAAAAATTTTGTTTGGTTTGGATGGAGAAAAACAAAAACGTCTGTTTTGTATACATTGATTTGGTGCTCAGGTCTTTAAAAATCTTAAATAATATATGGAATTCCTTAAAAATTAGTTTAAGGTTATTCCTAAGAAAATTAGATATTCTCCTATGTGATATATAGGACTCTTACAGTTATTATGCCACTTTCACTTGTTTTTAATGCAGTGATACTCAGTTACAAATTAGGATATTAAAAATGTTTCTAAATTCCAGACTATTATTATGTTGACATGCTATTAAAATAATTAAGCAAAAGTATTCACGATACCACACACTCCACATTTGACAAATGTGCTTCTACATTTATGTTATTAATTTGATCTTGACTTCGAAAAATTTCGTTCACAAAGCGTATGTTTTCGAAACTTGATGTCGAGTTTTTTGAATTTGTAAATGCAACTAATCAAAAGTGTGTAGTGTTCGAGGATATAAGACGGTAGTGAAAGTTATTGGCAGTTATGGAATCTAGTAGTCTTCTTTTTAATTCTATAAAAACAACTAAGTAAGGTGTTTTTGAAGTCGCGCAGCTACGGACGGACATGCTTCGATCAACTCACATTTAATGTATCTCGCCCGCACTCACTAGAATGTACTCAAGGATATAATGCGATTCTCTTCAAACCCCAGTTAGCTTAAGTCAATTGTTATGGAAAAATATAAAAAGCTTATAATTTTATTACGCTTCTGCATATTCTCAAATTTAATAGAGCATTTAGCTTATACTCTGTTACCGAAGGTATTTATAATTGTGGTGTTATGTCCACTAGGAGGCAAAGAAATCATGATAATCGAAAAACCCAGATATCTCCCACAATTTAAAGAATTTGATTAAGATCTTGTCGTGAAGTTTTAATTTCTAATTTTTAGTAGAACTCTAAAATATTTCTGAAAAGTATAAAAAAAAAACATGTGTTTTGTTCTGGTGTTCTGTCCACATAGACGACAGTCCTTTATATTTTAAATATCCGTTTATTTCGCTAACTTTGAAAGTTTTTCCTGGAAACCAGAATAGCTTTCTTTTTCTAAATTCAAACGTATTTCAATGTTGCAATTTATTGTTTAGGTTTCAAATTTAAGAATTTCAAATTTGCGGAAAATTATGAAAACAATAATTGGTTACAATTTAAACAGTCTGTCCCTTCTAAAATTCGATGCATTTTAGTTAAAATTTGAAAAATTAAAAACTTAGATAACATTAGTCTGTTGAAAAGGCGAATACAATAACATCATTTTTTTTCGACCGAAGGTGGAAATGTCTATATATTCCACAGCTTTTGAGCAGGGGTCACATTATAGTCAATCTTCCTGATGACTTCCTTCAAGCCAGATATATCTTCCCTGTCTATCCCCTAAATTGCTTATTACCCACATACTTGGGCTCCAGTAAATACACACTTTCCATTCATTTCGATTCTATTGCTCCATTATCAAGAAACTTTATCCACATTTTTACTCGCGGATTAGAGGAGCGCACTCTTTCTTATTTGTTTATTTAAATTGGATGACAGACCATAAATGTTGTTAAAATTAAAAAAAAAAAAGTTTCTTCTTTTAAATTGGCCAAACTATTAGAAATTATATTCAATTAAAGAAATTAACTTAAATGAATAATGGTCAGTTTAATATAATATATTCTCTCTTGGAATAAAAACGCTATTGCGCAGGTCTGCAGCGTCCTGCTGAAGTTCCTGAAAACTCCAAATCTGTCTGCTCGATTATAGGAATCCGATCATCATACAAAGTTGGCGCTTGCAAAATTATGCCAGCAGTACCCGCCAAAACAGCTAATGTAAATATCCATAGAAAGAGTCTATCCAACACCATTGCGACATATTTCCAATCTTCTTTTACCTTAAAAAAAAATAACGATTGGAAATAGAATTTCGTAGTATTACAAATTTATTACTTACTTTTGTAGAATCCTCCTGCATTTTCGTATGCTCTGCGATAAATCGTACACAAAAACAGCTACGATGAACGCGTGGTGGGCATTTTGAGTGAGAAAAAGCTGGGTTGCACAATATTGGACTTTTTATTCCAGAATTTCCCATATCTAAATCAGGAACAGCTGTCAAATCATCTGAGCTAGAATGAGTAAGTTGTGGCAGCGGTCCATGTACTTGACAACTTCCTCCAAAAGGTCCCGTACTTGTTAAGCTACATTATACAGAAAAATATAATATTTTTAATTCATCATCAAGGAATGTTATATTTATATTATTAAGTAAAACACAAGCAAGCACTAGTTTGCAGAATTCAAATAAGATATTTGTAGTTTTTTTTTTTAATAGGAATAAACAATGATTTATCGATTTCTACAAATCTTTTCTAAAAAGTATAAAGTATCTTTGTGCTGTTTAACTTGCATTGCAAATATTATTTTTTAATATTTCGACGGGTGGCGTTTAAAGAATCCTGAGCTTTTAGATTTCGAAGTGTGTTTATACTTTGATACCGAAGGTATCATAGTATATTGGTTTTGTGCAATGTTAGTCATGCTGTTTGTCTATCTGTCCGTCTGTATGAACGTAACTTTTTTCGACACCCTTAGATATAGAGACTTGATACTTGGAACATACAGTGGTGTGTGCCCGCGTCAGACAAAGTGTATAAATTGGAGTGCTACGTCCCCTAGGGGGTTAGGAAATCGATAAAATCGATATTCGCAAATCGATAAAGCCACATATCTCCCACAATTTTAAGGCTACAGTCACAAAATTTGGTTGGTAGGTTGTTGGAGATGTCCTTCAAAAATCGGCATACGCCACGTCCACCTCCGCCACCCCACGCACCACGCCCCTGAAAATTTAAAATGGCTATATCTGCTGAAGTTTTGAGCCCTCAAATTTGAGTATATTACTGCTAGCCGTCTCTAAGAACCGATAAAAAAGATAATACACCTACACCTACACCCATAATCGCCAAAGCCGATATTTAGGAAAATGTAAATCGATAAATCCGCATATCACCTACAATTTTAAAGAAACCAAGCTTGGAAGGCAACTTGCTAGTAGCCTCCTCCAGGATCGGCATATAAATTCAGACCACGCCTACACCCGCCGCCGCCAGGAACTTCGGCTCTAGATATCTAAAATGCGCATATCTTACACAATTTGTAAGCTAGAGTCACCAAATTGTAAAAGAGATCAATAAAAATTGGATGGCCACACCCAATCCGCCTCCGTAAACCGATACACCTGTTAGTGTAAATCAATAAGAACATATATCTCACACAATTTGAAAGCTACAGTCACCAAATCTGAAAGGTATATTGCTAGTAACACCCTTTAAAAATTCGGAAAACAAATTTTGGACCACGCCCACCCCCGCCCACAAAAACGATTAAAACTTATATCTTCCGCAATTTTAAAGCTAAAGTTACCAAACTTGGAACCTTTTTTTGGCCACACCCACTCCCACCTCCAAAATTCCCAGAGGCCCATTTCTCACGCAATTTAATAGCTGCAGTTACCAAAATTGGGAGGAAGATTACAAGGAACGTTCTCTAATAATTTGTTGGCCACGCCCACTCGCCCTCAAAATTTTTATAAGCACATATCTCCGTAATTTAAGAGCTACAATTACCAAACTTGGAAGGAACGTTACTAGCTTATGTCTACAGCAATTTGAAAGGAAAACTTGGATAGTGTTTCTTGGCTACACCCACCCTGTTCTTTGTTACTTGTTATCCGCTGTCGGTTACGCCCGACTGCAACGTTCTCTCTTGTTTAATATATGTATGTTATTTTAAAAAGAATTAACAAAAATCAAATTTAAAAGAAAACTGCCTAAATTTGAAAAATTTGTATTTTAAAATAATAAAAAAATAATCTAAATGGGTTGAATAACTATGGACCCTGGTTTGTACTTCAACCACTAAGCAGACAATACATAGATGCGTCAAAACGACTAAAACCTGCACTATGTTTTTTCTGTGACCGTGGGTCATATTCTGCTTCGGGCTTAGTGACTTCAACCCAACAACAGCGTAAGACAAAAAGCATACGAAATCAAGAAAAGAAATGTAGGCAAACTGCGGCCAACACCAACAACAATATTACTTGTGAGAAAAAGGAGACAAAAATGTATACACAATAACACAGATAACGCAGAGTGTAAAACCCAAAAAAAAAAAACAAAATATTAGAGAGCAACAATGCAACTTCAAACAGTATGCTTGAGCTGCCATTTGTTGTTCCGTTCCGAATGCGAACTGAGTAGACACATGTACTTAATTATTTTACTAAATTTTAATAAATACGAAAACAATATCAAGAAGTTTTATTTTAATTTACCTTTGTGTTGTCAATTCTTCCTTTGATGCTGTGTTACTATACCCGCGAAACTAGGCGATCAATATTGTCGAAGAGTAGTATGGATAGAAACAGGCGTGAGCGTCCTTCAAAAGCAATTTGCTGAAAAAACAAATAAACACCAGAGCTCAATTAACAGTTTATATATGTATATTTAGAATGCATAGCATTAGGGCCGAGTGCTAACTGGAATCGAATGAAGATCCGGCCTGACGGATGCTGACATTCAGATCCAACGATTGCAGTTGGACTCCGAGTCCGCCTTTGTTTAGGTCAATGCAGCTATCGTTGCCACCTGTGGACCAGCAAAGGTATCCATGCTTTCAAAGGGTGCATGAGGCAACAGAATGTGAGACTCGTGGGCCACCATTAAGACCATAAAGGTGCATGAGGCGAACATGCTCGAGAAGCGTTGGCCAACTTGTGCAGGAAACCACAGACACAGGGATCAACCTGGCCCTCATCCAAGAGCCATGGTTGATCGGTGGCCAAGTTGGTTTATTAGATTGTGATTCATAAATATGAATCATCCACTCATGCCTGTGGATTCCCCCGAATCAATACAATTTACAATTTTATTTAAGTCTGTTTTGCTCGCTTAACTGATATGTACAGAGACTTGACAATATTTGTCAGGATGCGAAATCAAATTATTGAAGTAATATTCTTATCCTGTGATGCGCACAGCTTCATTCTCCGTGGTATGAAAATTACGGCGATTAAGCAGATTTTCTCCAGCAATGATGAACAACGTTGACTCTCCGCGACACGGCAGGAAAAAGACCTATTGCCCAGTAGGAATATAGGTCCCATTCCGGTCTTAAAAGCATCCTCCATTGGGATGCAAAGTATTGCACCCTTACACTAAGCGTTGCTCAACTTCTGCTTCATAAATAAAGACCAGCTCCAAAAGTAGGTTGTCTGAGTTTGCAGGTGGGCTTTCAGCTATTGGTCTTTATCTCGTTAATCAAGATGATTTCCCTATTTCCACAAATGTTGCTTAAGGGACACGAATGTCGTCACACTCGCCAGTTGAGAATTGTTGCAAGCTCTCACCTCCCACACAAAATTCACATTTTCTCCTGTTGAATTATATTGTCTTGCACGATTATTCCTGTAGTCTAGTTGATATTTCATCCGGCAGTCCTTTATTCATTGTGTCTCGATTGCTTTTACAAATTAGGTTGGTACAGACTGAGTACTACCCCGGCTTACGAAACGCTATCTTACAGTCCGGCACATATTCGCCACTTTAAATCAGAAAATGAGTTGCAAATTCAATAAGATTTGCCATATTGCTTATGTACAAGACGTACACTCAGCAGTGAGCGGTGTCATCACTTCATGCAGCTATGCTCTAAACTTGAAAATGTTCGTGATTCTCAGCGACCATGGCGCGGTGCTAAGACTTTTTATCTCCATGGACTAAGATAGCAGGATCTTCGATTCTTGTATAAATAAAGATATGTTAAAAAAAAATGACAGAAGTCGTTGAGAAATCGGACATGCGCACACATGTAAATATTAAAGGAATTTTGTTCAAAAATTTTCAACATGCGGTCTTGAATATGTATGTAAGATATTTCCGATCTCTATTGTCTAGAATGCTTTTACATGATATTGATGTAACAGCACCGTGAATATCATTGTTTCTGTTCACTTTGAATTTTTGCAGAATTCTTTGTCCCCTCTTAAAGCAAAGTATCGAATCAATACATGTAGACGGCTTACTTCTGGAGTTGAAGTCACTGGTTTTCAACAACTGATTTGGAATTAACCAGGCCAATAGGTTTATTAAATTGTCTTTGTGATATTGAACCATCGAATCCATAGTTTACAATTATTATAATTACTTTGAGCGAGGACTTCCTCTTGCATTGCAAATATGTGATCAGCTGTATTATATAATAAGTTTTGCATTAAGAATTCATATCCATGATGCTGTTTTCTTCGATTTTTTGGCCGAAATTGAAGCTGCATATAAAAAATTAGTCTTCATTCCTTTTTAATCGACGCATCGATATTACTTAAATGCGTCCTGGCTCATTGCGTGACATGATATGATAAAATAGTATTCATGTATTGAATCGGACCAGCATTCGATTGAATTTTGGTAAATTAGTCTTAATAAAAGCAGTCAATTTATTGACTTTTAGGGAGATCTTATTTAATTAATCAGAAATATTAGTTTTAACATTTCTAACCTCAATCACAATATTACTGAGTGTGCTTGTAGATTGCTGTTGCACCAAAATTAAAGCAGCGTTGAATGGGCAGCTTTTTAATAACTTACAAATTGCACATTGTCAATAGTTTTCTATTTGTAACTACTGTAGTGGCTGAAAGCGGGTAATTTGTGGATAACTTATATGCACAAAGTTCAAACGTATTTTAGAATTAGATAGACTGTATCTTATAATATTAATATTTTAGAATAGGTACACATATGAAAACATCAACAGATTTTAATATTTTTAAATTAGCTTACCTTGTTTCAAAGTTATATGTTGGTCGTTTTATAAAGAGGAATTTTGGCAAAAAGTTGATAAAAAGACGCTTTACCCACGGTGCCATTCGGTGTGTTTGTGGAGATCGAAAATGGACGTTCAACACGACAACTGTTACGCAAATGCTAAATGAACAAAAACATTTTAGTGGTGCGAGGTGATATTTTAAGATGTAAAACTTACCTTATAGAAACCAATATCATGGCAAATATCAGGTATTTACCCAGCAAAGGTACGACTAACGATGTTGGCGGAATAATTTCGACGACCAGAAGAAAGAACACATGAAGACTAATAAGAATTGATATTGAGAGAGTAACCTGCAATGAAATTCATGTTTTTTATTTTAAGTGACTGAAAAATAGTAAAAATAGATTTGAAAAATTCATTGGGACGTTAAGCACAACTTATCTAGTTGTTTGTGCGTTTGACTTATAAAGTGTTCAAATTAGTCAACAATAAATTAAAAACATTTCAAATATATTCAACTAGTTTTTGATTGATGACTTCTTCGTCCAGAATGCCCTGCCGTTTCCGTCTTGCTCATCTTACTAATATTAAATAATGTTTTTCTCTCTCTGCTGAGCATTTTTCAGCTGCTAAAAATGTTTTCATTTTAATTTTATTTCAAATTTTTAATGCACAGAATCTATTTGTATCCTTTAAATTAATTTGTATAATTGAATCATTTGCAATTTCAAATTGAATAAAATTTCTAACGCATTCCTTGACTAAATATACATAAGCAAACCTCTTAATTGATGGATAAAATATGGATAACAGAGTTGGGCATCACAACTATAGTAAGAATGAAAAGATTATGCCATTTAGCGTCAACTAAATAACCTGGAAGTAAACGAAGTGTGAATGAAGTACGTGGACCCTTCCACCCTCTCTGATGCATTGCATAACATGAAAAATGGCGGGTACAGTGTAGCGAGCAAATAATCGAGTGCAGCGTACGAGTTGGCCATGGCCACTTAAAAACTCATTGTTCGAGACGTCTGCGAGCTTCAAGCAAACAGGGGGTGGAATTCAATCACCACTTGTAATACCTCACCTTAGATCTGACCATGTCAACAGAAAACAAGCTCCGAACAACTAGAGAAGCTGATCCGAGCTATCACTGGACTGTGGTTGATTTGGTACTCATACAATCAGACTGTCCATCCCCCACAGCGACTTATGCAGAAGGTACCCGACCAAGGAATAGAGTAATCGATTCATCATTTCCTTTATCATTGTCCGGTTTTCAGTAGAGGAAGACAACAATTTCTAAGGTCTCCTTTCTTCTCCGACATATCCGACCTCTCCGATATAAAACCAAGGCAACTGACGGAGTTTATCCAAGCCACATGATGGAACACAGTGCCTGCCAGTTAGTATTAAAAGGGACTGTATTATACAGCGAAATATGTGGAAATCGCATATGCAGTAACACAAAGAGCCATTTATGGCCCAAGTGGGTAGGAGAAGGAAGGTGCCAGGCCTCTCTTATTCACACTCTGTATACCTTCCGTGTCGGTAAGCCATCCCACTCCTATTCGATACCGGTTATCTGAGAACGTTTCGACTTCTGGGGGATTGACTTATTGATACACTCGGGTCGCGATACCCCAAAGTAACTCGTTTCAAAGCGCTGAGAATCCACCACAAAGAAAGTCGTCTAACCAGGATAAAAGGAGGGCGGAGCAGGTGTGGGGTGTTCTGTCCAATGTTCGACCGTCAAAAGCCGGGAAACGGCGTGAGGCAGCCAACGCTGAATGCTGTCAAGTGCAGGGCAGCTGGGTGACATCAGAGTTGTGTGAAAGCTGTCGCATGTCAGGGTGAACGCTCAACGAACCTATAAAAGCAAATGCCAAAGCTCGAGGTGCCAGCGCAAATTCTGCAAATGCTCCAATTCAGCAACCTTTCCCTCCCGGTAGTTGGAGGATTGCCGAAGTAGGTTCACATGGCAGGCCATCCTCACGTTGCACGAGTAGACCGTGTAGGCGAGCAAGCCAATGCATGGTATTATCTGATATGACTAAAACGTGGCCATTCGGGGATACCACTATGCCAAGAGCGCGAAAAAGCCGGACAGTCTTGAACTGGGCTCGGACAAATCTGAACTGAACATTGCAGGCCTCTATGGCTTAACTCCACGTATATGGGTCACGATCAACCCGACCCTCCCCCCACATCCGCTCCTGAGCAAACGAGTTACGATCAGCGAGGTCAGATATATCGGCATTTGAGCGGATGCGATGCAGACGCGCAAGCTGTCAGTGATGAAGTACGGGCACGTAGGGTAAGTCTATTTTTTTCTTTCCTATTGATTTGATAACGAAAGGTAACGAACTGACGTTTGTTATGAAAAACAGTAATTAGGTGCTTGCTTTATCGTGTTTTGGAGAGTTTTCGAGATACGTTGCATCTCCGTCTCAAACGCTCTAACAGAGATAGTTTGCTCTAAAAATACACCAGCCATTTTCAGAAAGCTTCGTAGAACTTGTAATTAAATTATCAAACATATGAGCACCCTTTCCAAAGTCTACCACACACGAAATATAAAAGTGAAGAAAACTGATCGCTTATCATTTTTCATAGACAAACTGGTGGGGAAACTTTAGAGAACTTAAACCCAACAGGTCACTGACAATAATTTAAGCTAGGCTTTAATCATTTTTCAGCCGAATAAGTCACTAGGAATAGATGGTATCTGTCCTACCAAACTTATTCACTCTGGCACAAAAGCCAGAAACTGTATCCGACGTACTTACTACAGTTTCTTAACCCTAGGTCGTATACCTGACTACAAACAAAAATAGTGTTTATTCATAAGGCGAGACAGCCTTCACAGAGCTCACAACATAACATAATGAAGATATCAAAAAGATGCAAAAAAGAGGCCTTGTTCGTTTTTTCGTGTCTATGAGCTCGCCGGTCTCTATAATCGGTATATACTTCACATTTGATACCACTTGCAGATACATTTAATTTTATGTGGTTCGCTAATATCGACCAAATCGATTACTGAAACCAATAAAATAAATATAGCTTTCAGATAAGTGAAAACGTCAGGGTATCTCAAAGTCGAGCTACATATGTCGACTAGAGTATTCTAACTCGTTTTAACGAAGGTCTATAGTTTATTTATATTAATTAAATTAATAAATAACAAAAGAGTTAACACTATTGAAATATCTATAACCCCCACGTTTCTTCAGGTCGACAGAACTTTGTGAGTTGAATGACTTATGGGTAATTCCATATACTAGAAGTCAAAGAATTGGATTCGGACTGCAAAGTGCTAATGTAATTGGGATGTACGTACCTTTTCCCCACTGTCCGAAGGCAAGTAGAAAGTAAGAACTGTTAAAAATGAGATGCCCATGCAAGGTATAATTATGTTAACTGTGTAAAAAAGTGTTTTTCTTCGCATGGTTATATTGAATGTTATATCCAGATAAGGCTCATCACAACATGTATAAAATTTTTCATTCCTGCAAAATGAAAAAAAAAAATTTTATTATTAAAATATGTATATATGTATATTGTTTAACTTATTTTGACCGTATGTTTTGTCACTATATATAAGAAACTAATTCAATATCTAATAGATAGAATAACAACAATAAACATATTAGAACAAGTACCAATTTGAAAACGGGTTGGAAGATAATCGCAAGAAAATCAAACAATCCCCCATTAAACGTTTCCTTCCAATTTTTACCTAGGGGATCTTTCTGAACGAAATTCCCAAAATGGATGCATTAAAATAGTATAAATATTGGAATGTATTTTAGAATCTATCAAGGGTCCAATATTTTTCCGCCCACGTACCTTACCGGTTAATGTGTGCTTGAAGACAATAACTGAGTTTGTACTTTGATACCGAAGGTATCATAGTATATTGGTTTTGTGCAATGTCCATCAAGCTGTCTGTCCGTCTGTATGAACGTAACTTTTTTCGACACCCTTAGATATAGAAACTTGAAACTTGAACACACACTGCTCTGTGCCTGCGTCAGACAAAGTGTAAAAATTTGAGTGCTACGTCCACCAGGTGGTTAGGAAATCAATAAGATCCATAATTGGATATCGATAGAGCCGCATATCTCCCACAATTTTAAAGATAGAGTAACCAAACTTGGAAGGTAGCTTGCTTGTAACATCCATCAAAGATTCGTATTTTACACTATGCCCACACCCGCCACCCTTAAGAACTTGGGCTCTAGAAATCTGAAATGCAATTTTAAATGTATGTAACTGGTAACTCGCCTAAGGGATCGATAAAAAATTGGATGGCCACGCCCACTCTGCCTCCCTAAGCCGATACACCTGTTAGTGTAAATCGATAAGACCATATATCGCACACAATTTGAAAGCTAGACTCACCAAATTTTGCTAGTAACATCCTTCAAAAATCCGTAAAAATTTTGAACCAACATCTCCCGCAATTTAATAGCTACAGATACCAAACTTTGAAGGTAGATTACTAAGAACGACCTCCAAAATTTTTTTCGGCCACACCCACTCCAAGCTCCAAAATTCGAAAAAAGCCTATATCCCATAGTTTAATAGCTACAGCTACCAAACTTGGAAGAAGATTACTAAGAACTTTCTCAAAGAATTTTTTTCAGCCACGCCCAATATTACGACCAAAATCCACAAAGAAAATCACCCTTATTTAAGAGCTACAGTTACCAAACTTGGAAGGAAGGTTACTAGGAAACTCTTCAAACAAAATTCCCAAAAGTCTATATCTACCGCAATTCGAAGGGCACACTTGGGCGGTATTTCTTAGCTACACCCACCCTGTCCTTTGCTTCTTATTATCCGCTGGTATTACTTATATCACCAAAGTATTTCGCAGTCGGCTACTCCCGACTGCAACGCCGGGAAATTGCGGAAATTTAGGATTTCTCTATAATGACAGAGCGGTATAGTAAATGTGATCAGGAAATCTATAAACTGATCTTTGTTGCGTCCAATCTATCCGCTGGGTCACATAGTCAGTTTTATGCACTTGTAGAGGGTATTATAAGTTTGTTATGAAATGTGTAACGCATTCATATTCGCATTCGATTCGTGTGTTTATTTTTGTCTAAGTGCGAGAAGCATAATTGAAGCACAGCAACCCATTTTAAGTTTCTATAGCTTCGATAAATTGGTTTCATACGGAAAGTCAGATGGATGCACATTCCGCTGGCATACATCATAACAGAAAAAAAATGTTTTCGGAGTGACTTGTGTGAAAATTCTCTAAGATCAATGTGTTCATTCCGAATAAGATATATACGGATAAGCAGACAGGTAATAACAAGAGACTCATAGATACACAGCTTGATTCTGATGCTTATTACGTATAATCGATCCGTATATATGTTTAACTATAATTTTGTGAAAATAACTTACCGAACAGCCGGCACCTCAAGAATATCCCATTCGACGGACATGTAGAACTCAGATAAATCAACGCCAACGTCAACAATATTGCTTCCTTGTTGCTCGTCCATGTGCCTCAAGTCAACCTAATAAAGGTAAACAAATTTTTGGTACACGTGTATATAACACATTATAATATAGTTATTAGTATTTATGAAGGTATATGTATTTTTGATGTACATACATATAGGCATAGTACTATTAAATAATAAGCTGACCAATAAAAAATACAAAGGTTTGTATGGGTTTGAAAAAATTGATAACATTAATTTTTCTAAATGTTGTTTGTCGTCGTGATCCAATATGTTTCATGCTCCTAGGATAAACTCAAATTAATCTTTACATCCATTTTTTTGTCAATTAAAATGATTTAACTAATCATAAAATTTCTATTTTTTTTAATTCTGCTGGCAATGTCAATTAAAATGCATTCATTAATACTCTTTCATGCCAATTATTACAGATTGTAAGAAATAATATATATTTGTTATATATAAATTAAATTACTAATTTTATGTAATAAAATATATGTTCGTAATAAATGTAATTTTAATTTAACTCATTTGATTAAATTAAGAAAATAATTTATAGCATGCAATATAACTGCATGCACACGATATAATTCAAAATTATGAAATCGAATGTGTAATTCCGTTGTCCCTTAATGTACTTTCAAGTTTTTGTTTACATATTTTTGATAATAAACCTTTATTTAAAAACACTTTTCTTTAAAAATTTCCAGGATTAGGTAATTATTTATTATCGGTACTGCCTTTTTACAAAGCGACTGCAGCTTTTCAAATAAGAAGTCGCATGTCTGATCAATCAATATGCTTCAGCCGAGCGTTCTGAATTTTTGTTTAATTTTGAAATTCTCTCATATACTTCGACTTATTTATGTAAATTCTTTCCAGGATTTTAGCGCTCTCAATCAATTGCAAACGACAATCTTGCAAAAAAAATTACTGGAATGCACGAGCGTATCCAGAATCTCAGCAAGAGAATCTTCCAAAATTTAAAGCAAATATTATCTTTATAGAGTTGGATAAACTTCTTCTTATTATATTTTTATATATTTTTAAGCGGCCCTTACACGATGTAATTATTGTATGCTTTCGGGTGCAACTTTTATCATGCATCGTATAGATACGAGTTCGTTTTGCGCAACTACTATATATTTGGAAACGCTTCTAGTCGATGCATGAACAATGAAACATTTGATAAAGTGTTGCAGAGTGTAGCAACAAAAAAAGCAATTAATAATAACCGGAAAGTAACACAAAATCGAGATGGATTGAAAGTTATTTGTAAGAGGTTTTAAATTAAAGAAAGTTCGTAACATTACACATATTTTACAATCTTCAGTATAGGAAAATCATATTGTATAACTGTGTAATTATTCACAAGTGTAGGCATTTTGAACATATAATTGAGCTGAAACTTTGTACATTTTATTCCATATATAACCTTGATACCAAACAGACAATATGTAAAAGAATGCTTGTTTTCATATAACGAATTTTTGATTTAGAAAACCAGGAGCTCTTCTAAAGCTGTAAACAAAATTCAATAAAAATGCGGTCTTGCAAACTTGCACAACTACACATTTACACAACATAGCGAATAACCTAGGAGTTTACCTTAAAGCTGAATGCCATTAACGAAATAAAAAAGTGATAGAATAGTAGTGTTCCAGATGTGATAGAATGAGAGTTAAATTAACAAATTTGTCACACCTCAATTATATGTATATATATAATGTTGACTTTTCAGACCATTGGTTTTGATCAGAAGTTTCTCATTTATTTACTATTTTTTTATTTGCCCAGCCGCATTTATAGATATTAAACCGTTTTTCCGGATACTCTATCTTTTTACCTTTTGAAATTAAGTTATCCGGATAAGTTGACATGCACGAAAATTCTTAATTTTATTGTGTCTTCTTGTTTTTGTTCTTTATTATATTGAAATAGTATTTTTAATAACTACAGTGTGCACTATTACCGATAGTAGAAGAGTTTATTGGTGTTCTTCAATGTCCGTTTCTCCGAGTTGCAGACTTATACCTTGCAAAAATATTCTTGATCAAATCCACGATCGACAAAGTATTAAAATTAGGGCGCCAATGCCCATTAGCAGTTGGCAAATCGATAATTCCTCAAAATACCGTCAAGTATAATTCAAAATTTCTGTAATTTTAAATCTAGAGCCACTAAACTTAAAATTTCTGAAATACTTATAATGCTTAAGTCGAGACAATTCGACTGCACTCAAAAAAAAAATCAGCCTGAATTTTAGAAAATCCTCCTAAAAACTAGAAAGTTATTATTGTATAAGATAAAATGTAATACACGAAAAAACAATTTCTTAATATTTGAAAGCATTTTTTTTGATATTTAAAATATTTATGAAAAGTAGATATGCAAACAATTATTTTACGAAAAAGTCCTTACTTGAAAGTTAGTAATAAAAAAATTTGTTCGCTCGACTGCTATGTTATGGCTTAGCAGTAGCTAGAGCTCAGTAAGAAGATAAGCGAAGTTTTTTAAAATAAAATGATATGCTTTTATAAGCTATTTAAAATGGTTGTAAATGTAAAATCTTAAAATATTTAATAATAATAAAAAAAACAACACCAAAATGTCTATATCTGTGTACACTAATAAAAAAAAATACAAAGAAATTTGACAAATCTAAAATTTAAATTTTAGAAAAATTAGGTTAAGAAAAAGAACCCGCGGTTTTTAGGAAGACACAATTTTCCGTTTTATAAATATAAAACAAAACTAAGACGATATTCTAAAATTCGGGGCGATTTTATCCTTAAAACCAGTTTGCATAGAAACAGACACACAAGTATGACGGGAATTGCGAAGCCGATTGATGATCACTCTTTATTTTGTCGAAGTCGTCTCTTTCACTTTACAAGGGCATAAAAATATTAAGTAATTTTTACTTGTTTAGCAGGCAATTTATGTATTAATAATTTAATAGTTATTTATACCATATTATTATTAAGCCATCAAATGCTTTGATTCCGAAACATATTAAATGTAAAATTAAATAAATATAGATTTATATTAACTTAAAATCACTTTATATTTTGCCCATAACACCCTCCTTAATATGGTGTTAAATCACATACAATATTTTATAAATAATAAAATAAAACCTAATACATTTTTATTAGCGCTTAATAATAAAAAATGTACTTTTCCTTGCTAATTGAGGTCGATAATATTACATGATATTAAAGCGACACAATGAGGAAACAATTTAATATTTTTCTGTCGGTATTTCAATCAACCCGATTTTACTAGATACATTTTCGAACTTAAGCAATTTCAGCTACAATAACTCCATCCATCAAAAAAATATTACTATTTGAAAAAAAATTACAGTTTTGAAAACTTAATATGATGTCCTATAAGCCATATTTGATCTGTGTTTAATATACTGAATAATCGTAAAGACACTGTATAGGATTGAACTGTTAAAAATTCCTAAGACAGAATACATTTTAATATACTTCATTTTAGGGAAATTCCCCGTTTAATGCAAAATCGTAAATTAATCTTTTGTGAAAAATCCACATTTTCAAGGTAAGGTAGTAAGAACGGCATGGAAAAGTTCTCAGTACTCTACTTTTCAAATTGGGAGACTATAGCACTAATACTCTACGAGGTAGAGGTATTCAAGATTTGGTTGCCAATTTTGGAGAAAAATATACTAGACTTACAGCGTAGATTACTAGTAACGTCCTCTTAAAATTGGTAAAAATAATAATAATTCCTACATCATTTTAGAGATTACCAACTTTGAAAGATAGAGTTCTAAAAATGTCGAGCACTGACTACCCAAAACTGTCTCTACCCTCCCGCCAAAAAACTCCTTTTCATCTATTCTTAGCTGGATTTTTATTAGTATCAGTTCCAAGCAACTTTCTCACAAGTGCATCTTGCTTCTGCACGCAAAAGACTGTGCCTTCATGGGTAGATGATTTGTAGCAATTGACCACGACAACGATCTGAACGCTAAAATATTACGCATGTAACACTAATTAATTGATTGTGTGTATGAGATTATATGCATATACAAAATATAAAAGATATACATGATGAATATGTTTTAATGTCCAAAATGCAACTTCAGACTTTAAGTCTTTTGATTTTGACACTTCTATGTTCAAATTCTAATTAATACTCGTTAGGAGAATCCATTCAATACAACAAAACACATAAAGAGTCTAAAAATTCTCAAAATATATACTGACATAAATAGCATTATCAATCAATATAAGAGCAGGCCAATAGACAAACTTTAAAGCATTAACAGAGCATACATAAAAAAAACCATTCCAAAATTATAAATATCATGCATTTTATTTATCATTCTAATATAGTACATGCATTTAATTTTATATCCTACCATATAAAGAATATTTACAAACGTACGACTTGATTATCGATACCAATATTGTGTATGGACATACACATTTAGGGGTACCACTTATATATGTAAGTAAGTTGATTTTTATGATTTATTACTGTGGATGACACTCCACGCCAGTAACAAAGGTTCAAAAAGGATCCTAGTAATATATAGATGAAGAAATGAAAATTGTCTACAATAGTCCGATCAAATCGAGTTACGTAGTGATCGGATGGTATTTTTTTTTACCGTAAAATGTACATACTCGGACTTTTGGAAATTTACAAGAGATGTAGATATGTAATATATAAGTATCATGTAACCGCTAGCTTAGCAGGATACGCAAAGCCCGCTATAAATAACACCCCCACTGGTTCCAAAATACAGAAGCATTTAATTGTCTTAAATATAATTACAAAACTATTTTGAAAAGCTGATGAGCCCGTATTTTAATTTAACTTATCAAGAAAATAGCATCCCGATATTGATAGTTAATAAAATTATTATTTAAGTATCGCAGATATGTAAGAATCCATACTTGTACCCACATATATTACATCATACAGATCCGATTTTTCGTATGCCAGAAATGAAGTAGGTGCCAACCTTCTTAATAAATGGGCGTATAAGTGTAATGGCCACAATCAAACGGCTATTTTATACATACCCTACTCAATTGAATATTGTGAGAATACAGTTCTACAGCTTGAGTATCCAAATTTGTAAGGTAAGAAATATTCGCGCCCTCACAAATTCCACTGGCCGTTATCTCCCACAATTTTATGGGTAGGGTCCCTAAATGTAATGGGTAGATTACTGATAGCTAAATTTAATGTTAACAATGACAACCATATATTTAATTTAATATAATTTCTTTTTGTCTTTACTCCTTTCTTAAAGCTATCGATCGGCGGCTTATTACGATAAGAATAGGACAGGATTTTACAAATGGTTTGTTGTCGATATATACATATTTTTTTATGCAAATCGATTAAGCATCATAACATCATTAAACTTTGATATGATGATATTTTAACCTATCATTAATATCATGGCGCCTCATTCAGAAAAAGGCAGATATTTAAACGCAAATTTGAAGTATATAAAAATTAAATAGGTGAAAAAATTACAGTTGGGCTTAAGCGACTGCGGAATACTCTAATACCAGTATTATTAATGCACTTCTTATATTTGGTGATTTTATCTGAAAAATTACGGCAGATGTATGCTTTTTGACCGGCATAAACAGCCAAAACGAAATAGCCATGCTCGCCGTTTTGTCTGTGCGTCCGTTGAATGCGCCGATCTCAGAGACTATAATAGCTAGAGTCATATCGTTTTGAATATAAGTTATCGTTACAAGTGCTCTTTATTTGATAGAAAACTTCCTCGTATTTAATCAAATCAGTTCAAATCGATTGATGCACCAAACTTGCAACAAAGTTGCTAATATCTAATTGTGCAAATTGCACAAGGAATGTTCAAATATTTCAGAATGCTCAGAAATCAGAGACAGAAGTTATTTATGGAACGATTTCCCCTGCTTAGGTACCCAGAGAATATAAACTACAGCTATTACCTTAAGAGCACCGATTGCAGGAGGTATGTTTTATGAGTTTTGGAAATTTTGTAAATTAATACAGATGTTTTTTATTATAACCTGAGTAATGAAGCTTGTCTAAAAGTATTTAACAGATAGAAGGAATCATATCTAAAATACTCTAAAATTGATGTTCATCAAAATAGAGCCATTATATTATTATATAAGCGCTACGATCACAGATTCTATAGAAGCTTCAGATTTGCAATATATTCTCGCAGATGACGTTTGTTTTATTTGATCGAACCCTTATTTTGTTTCTCTATATACATTTCGATATAAATTGATTACCGATAGGAAAAAAAGTCAGAATTGTCAAGATATTGGCTACCAATTCTGTATTAACATACCTTGGGCAAAACATCGAGGAAATGTAAAAATGAAACAGCACCAAGCCCAATAATTTTCTCGGTATATGTGAATAACCACGGATATGTTTGTGTATAAGTTAATAAGTTGAGTCGCTCTTTTTTCAGCAGTCTGAATATTTACCAGTTTTAAAAGGTAAGGACTATGGTTCGGGTAATTTCTTAGCCGAGATCTTTCAACTAGCGCTTTCTTACAATTTTCGGACCAAGCTAACGAGTTATGCCTGTTTTTATGCTTGCAACAGCTGGCAAGCAGATCATTGACATTGGAATAATAATCTGCAAGGGTATGTAATATTTGGCGGGCCTAAATACCAAAAAAATTGGTTTAGCTAAATCTTGTAAAATATAAATCGAAATTGAAAATTAAAATTCAGATTTTAAATAAAATTTTTCCGTCAGTGGTAAAATCTACTCATATATTAGTATACCTATATATATATATTATGATCCCATTGACAGTATATATATATATTAATACTTACAATATTATTTGTAATATATTTTATATATATGTAAAAATAATATTCCTTATGTATGTAACATCAATGTACGTGTGCTTGTCAATGAACTCGTCTGGACCAATTTTGTTTGAGTGGATCCCTGGATGGTTTAAATCCATATCCTGTGGGTGGCGCTGTATTTGGCCAAACTCGAACTCCAATAGTAGTTCCTCATAAATTTGAATCTCGACATAATCTTTTGCTGAACCCCACAATATTAGGGAAGTTAAAAATTGCCCTAATACATTCATATATATTCACTTAATTATGGTATCCATTTTAAATTTAGGTATATATGTATATATTTAAATAATAGAATCAATTATAAAGCTGCTTTAATATTCGAAAAGATATTCTTGAATATGTAATGAACGGCTTGTATTTGAGAATACGATAATACATGCCAATCATAATGCGAAATACGAATATTCAAAAAGATTCGGAGACTTAACTAAATGCAAGCCATATAATAAATTATTTAACATTGCAAAGAAACTCACGTTCTTTTAATGCATTACACACAACATTTCTAAGTCAAGCTTTGATTAACAGGTAATTGAAAAGTGCATTATAATTTTGCAAATGTAAAATAAAAAATATAATTTTAAAGGCTTGAAAACGAAAAAATATCTATTTCTCTTTTCTAATTATGTTTTTTTAGTTAGGTTATTAATAAAGCTGAAGTGTAATATAAAACAAGTTTTGCTTGCATGCACGTGCATATATATGTCAATGCTAACATATTGAAATATCATGCAAACAGATGGAGTCTTCAAATTTACACTTTTTATGCACTGTAGGTTATATAGTTGTGTATATATAAGACATTAAAGCAATCTTTCGTAAAACAAGCGCTCCAATTCTTATTGCATTACATTTTAAATATGACTATTTATATTCTTATATCACTGTAATATCATTTGAAAACTGGTGGAAATTTGTCTTCTTGCAGGGCGAGGTTTGACTACGTTTGAAAAAGTTTATCTACCTATTAAATTTGGCGATTCTAGGTCCAAAACTGTGCCAGAAAAAGATCTACAGATTTTTAGAATTGAGGCATATGTCAGATACAGCTCTTATTTCGGTACGATCTAAAGATTAAGAGATATAATTCTAAATAGGTTAGAGAGCTCTACTCAACTCGAGCTGGTAAAAACGTGAATTATTTTAAACATTAGCTCTAAATTTATTGACAAACTCCCCATTTGAAACCTCATATTCAATCATTGCTATCAATTTTCTATTTTCTATTTAGAAAAAAAATCTAAGTCAGCGCACAAGAATGTAGGCCGTCTGCTGACTGTAGTTTGTTCGATATGAAAATACGCTTTTGTATTTACAACATAGTAGGAATGCTTCGCCATAAGCCATATATTGAAAAGACTTTGCCAGGCTAGCTCCCTTTTAATAACCATAATTCGGCACTTCACAAGAATGGTAAATGGCCAAGTCCACTCCCACCTCCACAAGTTGGGAAACTTTTAGCTTCCACAGTCCTAAAGCTAGTTATAAAGTTTTATTGCTGATCTGCTCAAACATATATTTGCCTTGCCCAATACGAGCCACACCCCCACCCCGCAAGAGCCATTGTTTCTACATATTTTCAGCTGGCATCATAGCAATACGCAGTTGGTTACTTCCGACTGCAACATTCTCTCTTGCTTTTATTCATGACTTCATCAAACGCATGTGTATTTTGACATAAATACTCAAAATACTCTTATTAAATAAGTTAAATAAAAATTGAGGAAACAACATTTTATTTTGACTACATATCGTTCAGTGAAAAAAAAGAAGCAATTGTGTCCTAGCGCGTCCTGTTCAGCAAGGCCCTTCGCTGTCATATTTTTTTTTGCATTTAAATCTGTGCTTTTGGATAGACATTCCAATACTTCAGCCAAAATATTGATGTATTCTGAGAGAGATTTACTGAGATATACATTCATTTTCGGTTTAAAAATGCTTACATAGAAGAAAGTTACTGAGTCCACCATTCGTTCACAAAAGGGCCGTGGTGAGTCAATATAGCACAGTCCATCCGTTTACAATTTTTTCTTGTTTTTATAAGCTTTTTATAAGACTTGATATATATTCGTCTTTTTGCTTCGGAAATGTATGACGTTGGAGCTACAATAGGGATCGAGATACTACAGAACTATGTACATAAATGTAGAATATTCAGCTCAAAGCCATTGGAAAATTGTTATATATGTAAATACAAAGATCATAATAATATTTATAACTCCGGACTAAAATTTAAGTGTCAGCTGATTAACTTCGGTGTACAGGTCATTTGTCCATAAATCCCAATGTTATTTGTGATTATGTTATTTGCAAATATTGCGATATAACTTTTCATTCTCTCGTGTCAAAATACTTTTGCCTCTGACTGTAAGCTTTTTGGTAACATGCAAAATATGTATTTAAATAAATATTCACTTAAAAACGTTTTCTTACGTTATTAAATGTTTACGTGCTAATATAAAATTGCTTTGGATATTAAGTTTAACTCAAGCGCATACGTATAGCTAGTTTCTAAAAAATAAGTCTCCGAAAAAGAATACTGGTTAGCTGAACGCATTTATTGAAAATTTTAATAATTATGTAATGACATGCAATAATTAAGTATAAGATCGAATCATGCTTGGTAAGTAAGTATCATTGAATATTCAATTAGAACTAGTTATTAAAATAATTCCCGCACAATTATTCGATGCTCACACTTTGGCGCGCACACTAAACATCAATGCTACGTCGGATATGTAAGACTTTAAATTTTTACTTTTAATTTAAATGCATTGCCCAATTTATGTAAAAACTGAAAATTATACTTATTTCATTTCATTCCAATCCAATAACTATTACATATGTAAGTATATGATTTTTAACTTATTTGTGATTACATATTGACGTATAAGTGAAGTAAAAAAAAATTGTTTCAAATGATTCTGATTTAATAAGATTTGAATAGCACCTTAAAACCATCATAGGTCCAACTTCCTAATTTTAAGATGCACGTCTGCACGTCATATGGAAAATATTCAACATCGATTGAACAAGACGATTTATAGACGGCAGGTGGTTGCCAAATCACCAATCCATTACTATAGACTATTGCTTTTGTCATAAGTGTCACTTCATAATGACCATCAGCACTGAAAGATATATATTTTTAACACAACTCCTGTTACTAATAAATGGTGTTTCAAGTTATACTGGCTGTTAATGTGTATATATATTTGTAAGTTTTGTGTAGTAATAGTTTATTAAAAACACTTCTTATAAATATAATTTTCGGTTTAAATAACACAGTATTTTCACATTTCGCTATGTATGATATATACTATATCACTATACTACTATATGTTTTGTGTTATTAAGTCTTAACAAATAGATCAGTCCTTTTTTCAACACTATTATATGTTGTTTAAGATTATATAGTCTTATTTATTTTGATAGACTTCATATCATTGAGTCATGAACGCTTCAATATATTCCAGTACAAAACCCTGAACATTTACAAGTGTTCTCTGCATATCTAATTAAGCATACATATTTATGTATATTTTATGTTATCCATTTATAACGAAGTGCGTTCACTAACCAAGTTCAAATTAAAAATCAAATTAGTAAGTAAAGGGGACTTATTTACATATATAAGTTTATATACCTGTATGTAATTTACTGCAATAGGCGCATGAGAGAATCAAACTTCAGCACAGGCAATTTTTTTTTTCGATATACATAAATTACTTAATATGTGAATGCTTGTCACACCATACGATTATAATAATACGAAATACGTATAATTTTAAAATTATGTATTTGGCACCGTGTTAATAAATAATTAATGTTATTATGTTATATGAGAAACTTTAAATATAATATTTTTAACCAAATTTTGTACAATTAGATTCCATTCTTATGACTTCATTAGACTTAAACCATGTCTTGATGAACTTTTCTGAATCTGTGCCACCAAAAATAGTATTATTGAAGTTATAGATCATGAGAAAATTTTTGTACAATCGCCCCATACAAATATTTATTTTTGAAGAATTACAGAATTGAGATTAGTTTCGTGTATTTTTTCATAATTAATTAACCAAATTGATAAAAACTTCAAATATGCATATAAATAAAATATAAATCCAAATCTACATCAAAATAATCTTTAATTTAATTATTTTTAATTATAAGTATAAATGCGATTTAAAATACAGACATTAAAAGTATATACAAAGGTGTTATTTTTTATTTCTAACATAAAGAATTATACTGTGAATAAACGATTTTAAAAATAATAAAATGCAGATTTTGGTGATTTTCTTTTTTCACCCTTGCAGAGGGTATTCAATATTATTTTTAAAAGCGTACCTTAACCTAAAGCAAAAACACCTATTTTTTAAAATGAGAGGTAAGTCACTTCAACCGAACCGAGCCATGAGGGTACCGACTTTAAATAGCTTTACAGTGGCCCCGCAAGGTTCAAATGCTAGCTTAGACTTGTGCCCTACAACTCTGGCATGGTCTTTTGAAATCTAAGGTCTTCCGAACTAAGGAGTAAAATGACCAGCGCCGAGAGTCAGCCTGGCTGAGAACCAATAATAACCTAGTCACTGGAGCATACCGGATACCTAATGACCTTCGGTATTACGTAGGCTTAGAAGAAGAAGTGACGCTCGGATCTCTGCAGGCGGACCTCTTTTCTCTGCCACTCGAGGGATTCAGATGAAATGGAAACAATAGAACAATAACAAAAATAAAATTATAATGAAGATTGGAACTCCAATAAATTCGAAAGTGGGAAATCTAGCTGAATAGCGGAGGCAGTGGCTTTGCAGTCTGGCAGAAGCTCGGTACTAGTAGTTTTACCTGCTAAGTTTCAATCAGAAATTGGGGTGATTGTCAAGAACCCTGCCACTTCTCGCTTTAGTCTCCCAGTTGGCGCATGTGAGCTGCCAATCACCAGCAACCATGCACGTAAATTTACATACAGCAAATCAATAGCGACAAATAAGGATCAGTGCTAAATTATGGGGCTGTACTCTCTCGAAACATAGGGACCAACGACCAAAAGGTCGAAGATTTAGTGTTCCAGAGCTTCCAGCTCTTTCCCACAAAATGCAAAATAGAGATTTCTAATTGAAGTTATTCACCAAGGCAGTAAGGGCGGAAGGAGTCCAAGAAGTCAGTGGAAGTGAGGAAAAGAGCGTTAGTCATCCGCTGTTTCGAGTTGTTCTGCAAGAATAATGGGTCACCCCTCTGCAAGGCAACACAAATGCCTCTAAGTTTTATAAAGCGTCGGTAACAAGAGTGGGCCAAGTCTGGAGCCAAGCGGTCGCCGTCGACTGAAATTAAGTTTCGAATAGAAATCGAGTTCGCCCAGTTCGCAGGATTAGAGGGTGGTGAAGATAACAACCACGCAGGGGCCAACTGGCTAGGCGGTGGTAATTATAAGCGGTAAGCATAACCATCCTCAGATCTCTTTTGTAGAAATGTAGTACTCAATAAGCAGTTTCAAGCCGTTTTACACCCATCAGTAGATCAGGATCATCCCTTCTGCTTAAAAAGCTCTCATAAATGTATATATGTGCGAAATACCTTAGACCACAATCTCATTTTGGGGCCACCAAAATTGAAATCTTTTTATAAGCAAAACATAATTCACTTATGTTCTCTTTACAAGGGAATTTAAAATCTTTCCTCTCGTCCTTCAGATACTGCTACTAGACAGGAAACTGAACAGGGACTTAAACACCTAGGGCACAAAAAGGCGACAAGTGCCCTATATACTTGTTGACCCCTTGCAGCCATGACAGACGGCTACATATCCGTGTGGGCGGAGGATTTTTTTCTAACCAAATTAATATACAAAACCATTTCAGATTCCAAGAGCGCTATAGTGTTTCTAAAGCGGACATTTTAGCAATAAGTAAAGCCCTGAAATGCTTAAAAGGTCAAACAGTGGATGTAATTCATTTAACAGATGCATTAAATATTATTTGACGCAAAGCACTATCGTATGGTATGGCATCGGTTAATTATACAATTTTAAAGCTCAGTGGCTACTGAATTCACTTAACAATAAGAGCAGAAGGTTCAATGATAATCAAACGTTGGGAGATCGTGGATGACATCATCAAAGGAAAAACAAAGAGACCCAAATGTACACTTACTAAGATAGAGAATAAAAATCACGAAAGCATACAAACTGAAATTATTGAGTAAGTTTAATATCGAAAAGCGAATTAATAATGACTGCATAACCTTATTTTTCTCCGAGAAAGTGTTCGAAAAAATATGTGTTTTAGTTCTCAAAGCTCCAGCTTAAAAACATCTGCAAGAATGTTTTGAAGAAATCCGCGATAATCAGAAGATTAATTGCTTACCATTGTGTGACATTTATTGACCTATACGGAACATGCCTTTCTTTCACCTAGTCGAAGTGACAACCGACAATTCGAATTATAAATGCATTTTTCATATACCAGACTATAAGTGAGCCTCTCATGCTATTTCAAGACATTAGTTCATTATCTAGTGCTTCTTCGTTTTCGAAATATACAGATACGTTAGTAATTATTATCATTATTATATCAAGTGGGAATTTGGCTGCCGGAGGTAAAAGACAGCGTCTTTGATACCATTTAATTCCAGCTGAAAGAAGGTCGAAAACCCCATTTTGCGACGGTGGGGTTGGTGTAATCTAAGTTCCATATGTAGTAACTCTAGTTCTAAATATGTGGAAAATGTTGTTTTTTTTGGGTTCGATCAATTTTCATCACACTTACTGTTACAAATAAGCTACTTCCCAGTGGAAGAAGGACAATTTATCAGGGTTTGTAACATTTTTTTCCTACGATTAGCTTCAATATTATATAACATATATATGTTCTATCGATTTTCACCTCCAGGTACATATATACGGGCAAGACCTACGCAATACATTTTTTGAGGGTGCTACCGATTTCTGCCCAGCATTGCTTAAACCGAGCAACAACAACTGGGATATCTGCAGATCAGCAGACTGCAAATTGACTAGAATCATCAACTAATACATGAAAATTGTATGACTCATGCTAAATTTCTATAACCAAATTTGAATGAGTAATTACTGACAACCTTTCTTTTTTGGGAATTTGTTTTGAGCATTAATCAAGTTATATTGAAAATCTGAAGTTTCTTGACAAAAGGAAAAGGATGCTAATCCAAAATAAACACATATATTTGAAGGTGTCTACAATAACTGGTTCTTTTCGAATGCACAGCTTTTAATATAAAATTTAAGTAACTCAACCGCATTAATTGCAGACCGATCTTTTTCGATACTACACAAGCTTTTGATTGACAAATTAAACATTGCACCTACAAATTGCTAAAATATGTGAAATGGTGCAAGCACGCTACTTTCACACTGAACAAACCACGCGAATTTAGCAGCGAATGATTTAATTTAAATGATTTAATTTAAATATATTTTTTTACTATCGATTGTTTTTCCATTATAGCGTTTTTCGTCCGCAGATAGAGCGCTTACATATATGAAAAAATTATTACTTCAAAAATTTTTGTTTAAAACTGTGTATGCTTAGGAGAAATTCGGTGCGCCTTTCTTGTATTCATTAGTATACCAGGTAATCGTTTGCTTTTTGCGGTAATCGTTTGGCGATGACCTAAATAATTGTAAAAAAAAAAACATTCGGTGTCAGCACATCAATTTTGCAAGTTTTCAAAAATGTTCGCAGTTTAAATTACTTATTTTTATTTTTCCATTGTTAAAGATCTCTATTTTTTTATGAATGAATAAAATATGTTTTATTATTAATTGATAACTGTTGAAAATTATGTTAATTTACATTCAATGTAACCGTGCATCCATATATATGTTAAGTCCCACATTAATGAATATCAATACTGTTAACTAACAGCATCGCGGACAGTCTTGAATAAACTTTGGTTGAGTACACACACGCTGGTGGTACTTCGCTTTATTTTATTATTCAGGCATTCCCTGACGCGGGGAAACTTCGCTCTAACAATAACCAACCTTTTTGAACTTAACTGTGTGTTTTTAATGGCTTTTAAATATGCCTTTAGAATTAGGGGAAAACTTTCTCCAACATAGATTTCTTGATTTTAAAGAAATTGCTTATGGAAAGAATAAAAAATGTACACGACAATACTTTTGACTTTTTTAATTTATCGGGCTATTTGCATATTAAATGCATTATTAATTGCCTAATTTTTTGGAAACTTAGCAAAAGAACGGTATGATAACTGTCCATATTACAAATCTGTGTGTAAAGTGAAATTTGCATTGCAGGCTAATTGCTGTGCTTAACCAAAAAGCAATAATCTCACAATCTCAATCACCTTTGACTTTTCTTTTTGCTCTGTAAAATCAACGCGTGGATCGAGATCGAGCTTATGGTCTTTTGACTCATCCCATCCACTTTTCCTTTAACGGCCGGCTGAAAATGTATGTCTCATGTGTACGTGTTGCGTGATCTTCCCAAAATATGTTGCTCAATACCTTCCGAGCTTTTAAAGTGGTTTGGTTGTCTTAGCACAGAGTGCTCTCAATGAAGGTTGCACGCTGTCAGCGGTCTATTAGAGTGTATTCGCTTCCGTACCGAAATGAGTGAAGCAAACAACGAGACCCATGCAATTACTGCTTATACGTCAGTACTACCTCTGTGTGCTCCCCTCCTCTGGCTAGGCAGACCTGCCAAAGGCGCTGCAACCTGCGCTTGGCTATAAATAAAACAAGTAAGAACGTTGCAGTCAGACGTAACCCACTGCGGAATACTCTGGTAGCACAATAATTCCAGGTGATAACAATCGGCAAAGAAGAAGAAGTTGCCAAAAAAAAAAACACAATGCGATAAAATGAGCTGCCCACACATGAGTAGCGAGTGCGCTCCAGCCCATCTGTCAATGGAGAGTAACAGTTTAGTGACCACTACACAAATACCCCACAGATTTGTCTAAAGCAACCTATGATGCCTACAGGGCAAATGCAAAAATACAAGCCAGGCAAGTAAAAAATTCTTCAATTCCGACAGAGGTTGGACCACCATGAAGCTGAGTCCACTAACTAATGTCGACAACGAAGTGCAATTATTCTTGGCATAAGAAGCTCGCACAGGCTGCAGCCGAACTGTGAAAGCTGAGGATTAAGCCAATATTTCATGCTCGGCAATGTGCTCAATCTGAGCAAGGCAGCGGCAGCTCCTCAGGAGAGTTCCGAAAAAGCTGCAAACTGGTTCACAGCTTTTGAGCTTGCAACACCCAGCGTCGTACGTGAAGCTAAATGCGAAATGTCTATGATGTCGCCGACGGCAGAACTTCTAAGCCTCACACTGATAAAATTGAGATGTTGCTGCTGATTTCTACATTGTTCCTATTCAGCACTGTGTGGAGATGTGATGCAATTGCAACGATTGCAACCCCGTGATAACTCGAGTACCTTGTCTTGTAATTTCGTCCGATAAGATTGCTCAACAAAATATTAGAAAATATATTTTTTGGAAGATTCTTGGGACGAAATGTTCATTCCAAATCATCAGTCTGACTCTTGGCAAACTTTACAACTTGGTCACACAAATTTAAGCATGACTAACAATATTTTAAGAATTGATTGCTGACGACACCCACCCTCCTCGCTCCAAGCCAATCCGCCCCTAAAATCTGAAATGCTTATATTTTTCAAAGTTTTCGATCAATCATCAAATATTTAAGGTATATTACTATATAATAATATTACCGCTAACTTCATATTCAATTTGATAACAAAATCTTATGAACATCGTGACCACGCTCCTTATATATTTGAAAGGAAGCTTCTAATAACACATTCCGAAGAGAGGTCAAAAAAAATATCATCCGATCACGCGCTCTTCTACACACTCGCACACACCGAAAATAATAATGACAGTTTTTTAAATAGAGGGGTCAGAGTATTCCGCAATTGGCTACACTCAACTGCAACATTCTCACTTGTATGTTGCATATTATAATCAATACAGTACGTTATAAAAAAAAATAAATGAAAAACGTTAAGAGTTATATTAATACAATTAAGAAAAGATTGTTTTTTATTTATTTGATATTTAATATGTATGTTTATTTATATTTATATATATTTAAGAATAGTGATGAGTAAGCATAAAAATTAAAATGGTAACTCAATTTGTAAATTTAAAGGTTTAATCAGATTGTACTTGTACGCTATTATATGCCCTAGGGCAATTGCAATGACATATCTGCAAGGGTAACAAGCCATCGGAACACCGAAGCTATAGGATCTTTCTCAATTTTATACATTTCATCATAGAAAGCGGACGATATGAAGAAAATTGTTTTTAAATAATAGGGGGATAATATTGAAACAAATATTTAAATTATTGAAATGTTTATTTTAAAGATTATATGTACAATAGGCTTCGTACACACAATGTAAAATTATTAATATTCAGTTGCTAATCAATTAAAATATTGTGTAAAAGTGTAAATGTAATACAATACACCCTGGAATAACACAGCTATTTTAATATCAAAACACAAAAATAACAAAACAAAGCTTTTCTACAAAAAAAAAATGTGTATTACTTTACAGATTACTTTATTAATTTATAAAAAATAATATTTCTGAAATTATTCTTACGATTTTTGCTTAATGTTAATTTTAAATAACTTAATTCAATTATTATTTTTAAATAACTTAATTCAATTAACATCAATCCACTTTGCGCAGGAAACCGTGCAGGTCGCAATAAATTGTTTACCGTGTTATTTGAGGGTTTTTGTGCTTATTTATTGTGATGCCATAAATACTAATTTTTTTGTTTACGATTGAAATAATGTTTTAAAAACTTAAATTACAATTATATAATGATTTTTGGTGATAGAAAATAAAAGTTATATAGATCGTGCGAGATTTTTAACAAACCTACCTTGAACCCATCATAAGTCCAACTGCCAAATTTTAGAACACATGTCTGTTCATCAAATGGGAAATACTCTACGTCTATCTCACAGGATGACTTGTATATTGCTGGCGGTTTCCATTCAACTAATCCTTCAGAGTAAATTGTAGCTTTTGTTGCAAGGGTCACTTCGAAGTTACCATCGGCACTACACAATATTATTATTTTTTTCAATAGTTATTCGTAAAAAGAATATGCTTTTTTTTTAATTTTAAATCATTTGAGATTTTTTTAATAATCAGAGTGACAATTAACTTTAATATTTAAAGGTGGATTGTATGTTTCGATTGTGTTCATCATTTTCATATAGTAAGTTTGTTTTAATATTTTTAATATTTCCAAAAACGTATGTTCTTAACTTAAATTATACCTTATCGTACCATCTCTATTACTAGAAATCAGAAAAATATATTGTAATTGAGGAAAAATATTGACAAATTTTATTTAAAAGAGGTCATCGACCATATTTATATATATAAAAGTGTTTGTAAGACTTGTATGGAATGTGTAAAACGCTATAAATAACATATATATAAATAATATTTACCAGCCAAAATTCTAGTTATTAATTTTAAAACTATTTTGGACTTAAAATAATTGTTTTTTATATTGCGCATGGACACATCATGAGGCATGGTGATTGCAACCAACCTAATCACCGACGGACCCCCGCCTCACGGACCCCTGCCTGCTGGTGGAATCAAAAGGAGTCAACTCCAACCTGGAGTACTGCTTTGATTTACTATCCGATCACGGTGTTGCAGCAGCGGCGCTGCGGGGCAATATCCTGAGCAGAGTCAGCAAATTTTCTTACGAAGCTGTTCAAGAAGAACCCGAACGCTACGATGTTCTACTCAAGGATTAAGCACATTATTGGCCATACTACTATCCTGGACTTCGACGATGACATAGCGGAAACAGTCGAGGTCTTTTAGGTCTACTATAAACAGAAAAGTTAATAGAAACATGGAATCTATGTCGCCATTTAATAACAGATTATTAATAAGGAAGACAACACTGAGAAGTATTCTACAGTTATCCAACCAAGGAAAGTTAATAAGCTTGTGGTTTTAAGACACTAATATTATTTAAAGTTCTCAATAGTTCTTAAATTACGTGAAATACTGTCTTTTACGAAAAACTGTGAAATATAAAGTCTATCGCGAATTGTCTGACGGCGGTGGTCTTTGAATGATGTCCCTAGGAATGCACCTTTCACGTTTAGTCTCTCTATCTTTAAAACAATGGCATACAAATGGTTTTATCTTCGAGGTGTTTAAATAAAGCTAGTGAAACCATTGTAGCTAGAATAGGCTGCCGCATAACACTCAACGATACTAATGTAATAGCAGCTGATAAAAGCTGACAATTAAAAATCTTGCGGAGGTGGAGTGGAACGGAAAGTTGTAGACATACCTCGGTCATCTTAAAATATATTATTTTAATACAGTATATTATAATAATGTGCCTTTTAAATTGGGTAACTACAAGACTATTAGAAAATATTGGTTTTGAGAGGGGTCGTGGCCAATCAATTTCTCACCACTCTTGGGTGGGGTAGCTGTTAAATCTTCTTTTATCAATCAATATAGACAATTACCGGTAATTTTCGTGATGAACTGTCTGCGTTATTAAAGTATGAAAGTTGTAAAGGAAAACAAATTGTGCTCGGTGTATAAGGCTTTAAGTTTTGTGTAATGTTTGATAAGCTAAACGCAAAGCAAAACGTAAAAAATATATAATGCTTATGTTATTTTTGTCTTCTAATATTAAGCGAATTATGAAAAAATCAACATTTTTGATAAGTGACATTTATTTAGATTATAATGTATTGGACATTTTTAAAATATAACTATTATCTCTAAAAGAGAATGGCTTTTTCAAAAAAAAATTTTTTTTTGTTAATTTTCGTGGATTAAATGTTCTTTGCGCATAGTTTCGGAGGATGCCGTGTATTTTAAAAAATTCAACTACCTTCTTTAACCTGCCTACTTTTAATAAAATAAAACCCAAAAGATTCACATTCTTACAAATACGAAACCGAAATACATTGAAATCTTTTGATCATTTCTTTTTTTTTTTATCTGAGATAAGTTGGACGATTGGCTTCTCCGAATTGCAAAAAAGGCCTTTTTATCCATTTTGTAAACGGACGCCTATTTTGCTTGCGTTTTGCATTACACACGCATTTTTCGAATTTTCAGCTTTCAGCACGAAGGCATAGAAAATGGTTTTGTGTGTTTATTTTCGCTGGCCCGCTGTAAAGCACACCCTTTTTATCTTTTTTCTAGTAGCGGCCTCTGAACGCAAAGACAGCTCACTTGCAAGTACTAAGCCGTCCTACCGGGACAAACTTAGGGCAGCTTTCACTTTAATGAAGGCAGAGCCATTCATCGAATCGTCTTCAAACTTAAAATATATTCTTGTTCATAGTGATAAGATTGGCTAGCCACGGCCACGGGGGTTGGTATCGATAACATCAAAGTGTAATTTCATAAAGCGTACTTTACAATTCGCAAAAGAAATCGTTTATCTCACACTGCTTTATAACTGAAATCATCAAATTTAGAAACTAGAATATTGGCCACGCCTCTATAAATCGTGAAAACCTATATACCTCTCATTTGTAGAGGTAGATTCGTTAAACTATTAACGATAATGTATTGACGACAATTTACCTCAGGTACAAAATTGCGTATACTCTTATACGCACGATATATTAATATCAGGGCTGAATATCAATCAAATCAACCAATCCAAACCCACTATTGTTCCAAGCCATTAGCCGCTACCAGTCCAATTTAGATTGCAACTGCGGAGATTCTTGAAGATTGCCGGGCAAAAATTAGTCTGGGCTCTCTTAGCTTGGGGGCTTGCACCCTAAATGATAGCACTAAACGGATAATACATTATCTGCATACTGATACTAATAGTATTTATATGGTTGCAATGTAACAATTTGGCAACTCTTATTTAGCTTATCTTAAGTTTTGCATTGTTCCTTCATTCGTACTCAAATATAAATTTCACAATATCATGTAATACACTCCGTTTTAGACTGCCGAATGAGTCGCGTCGTTAGACAAATAAAAACTTTGATTCCTGCAGAATATCGTTATCTTGTTTGTATACGCTGTGAAACTGTGCGATCGGATCTAGCAAATCCAACAGGTTATGGCCCCATGATAAATAAATAAGAAAACGTTGAAAATAAATATTGTAACTGTGAAAAATGGCTGACGCATTTATTAAGATTTAGCCACTGTGTGCGGAGAACTATGACACGTGGAAACTGAAGATGCTGGCTATATTAGTGGAAAACGAACTATGGCAATATGTCCATGGAATGAAAATTTGACCAGAAAATGCGGCAGATCGAGCTGTATGGAAAACATACGATGAGAAGGCGCGCGTGGACATATTATTGTCGATTAGCCCATCGGAATTGGCTATAATTGAAGATAGTAATTCGGCCAAAGAATACTGGTTGAAATTGCAAGAGACATTTCAATCAAAGGGGCCTGCTGAAACGAGTGGCATTGTCGCGAATGAACGAGGGCGCAGTGCGAACCAGCATGTAAATGAATTTTTCGACGCAGTGAAGAAATTGAAAGAAAGGTGTCGCGATTGGAAAAGATTTGTTAGTAATCTTATTGCTATATAGTTTGCCTGACTCTTATGAAATGCTTCGCGTCAAAATTCTTGAAGAGTCAGAAACGCGTGAAAATAAAGAGAATCGCGAAGAACAAAACGCAATGTTCGCTAATCGTCGAAAAGACGTGGAAAGAAATAGCAAAGAAAGAAAAAGCGATAAAGTGCAGCGTGGAGACAGAAAATGTTTCAGCTGCGGCAAGGGTGGACGTTTCGCGCGAAATTGTCGAAGCAACCCAAAGAAGAATATGAAAAGCAATACAAATGAACACAACAGAAAAATGAAGCACTGTTATGAAAAATAACGAAGTTTGGCTATGTGCCCAAAGATACGGTAGCTTGTATTACTGGAATGGCGACGAGCATCAAGTGAATAGTGTAATGTACGGTAGTCAAAACGAGCTTGATCTATGGCATTATAGAATGGGACATCTGAATGAAAGCGATTTGAAATGTATGCAAGCATTTATAAAAGTGGAAACGAAAAACGTAAGACAGAACTATTGTAAATAGTTCACAGCGATGTATGCGACCCAATGAGAACGCAATCCCTGGGAGGATTTAAATACTACGCAACTTTTATAGATGAATATTCGCGCAATTGTGAAGTTCACTTTATTAAACAGAAATCAGAGTTATCAGAAGCTTTTAAAGAATATAAAGCTACAACAGAGAACGTCACGGGTAAGAAGATAAAAAGAATTCAGTCAGGTAACGGGACTGAGTATTGCAACAAAGAGTTCGAAAAGTATATGGAGGTGAACGGAATCCAGAGACGCCTTACAACACTGCACACGCCACAGCAGAATGGCTTAGCTGAGAGAAAGAATCGTGCCCTGGTCGAGATGGCACGCTGTATGATGAAACAATCCGGTGCGCCGCCATCCTTTTGGGTAGAAGGGTAAATTTGAATCAAGATCGGAAGAATACATACTGGTCGGCTACTTAACTGCATCAAAGGCATATCGATTATATTTACCTGAAAAGCTTAAGGTAATAATAAGCAAAGATGTCAAGTTTTTGAATGTTCTAGGTTTCAAAAGCGAGTACGCTGAGTTCTACGAAAGGGATCAAAACTCAAACGGATGTTTCGACATCAATATCACGAGTAAACCTTGCGATGGGTCTACCAGCGACGATAGCAGTTCAGTTGAGCGACCTAAGCAGAAGTTAGTTGAGCAGCGGCGTGGCAGAGAGCGTCCTAAGATCGAGAGGACAGGCCAGCGTGGTAGGCCACGGAAAATATATCAACCATCAGCACAAGTGAACAGCAGCGACGAGCAGAGCAGCTCAAACGAGACATTCGAGGAATGCGAAATGACATACAGGCGAAAAGCCACGAGGGCAGCGTCAGTTGGACAAGGGCAATTAAAGATGAGTTTCTGGCGCAGATACACAACAGAACATGGGAGATAGTGGAACGCCCTAAGGATCGAAAGATTATAGGTTGCAAAATGGTGTTTCGGACACAAGACAATGGTACTGTTTCAGGAAAAAAGAAAGTTCGATTGGTCGCTAAAGGATATGCACAAAGGCCTGGTGAGGATTTTCATGAAACGTATTCGCTTGTAGCACGATTCACATCAGTCCGACTTTTGGTGGTCATGGCAGCGGAACTTTATATGGAGATACATCAAATGGACGTGGTCACAGCCTACCTAAACGGCGAGCTCGAAGAGAGCGTATATATACAGGTACCAGAGAGCTTCAATGATTTCATGGAAAAGTTGGAATCGGGCAAATCAATTGGAACGAAGCAGGGTTCACTTCGAGCAGAGTACATGAAGACAACAGCAGAATGGCGTGCGGCGCTGTCATCAATGAGAAGCCCTGTATGTTTGTTGAAGAAGGCGCTATACGGATTGCGTCAGTCCGATTTGCGTTGGTATTGTAGACTCACGACGAAGCTACAAGAAGTTGGATTAGAGCCCTCGAAGCAGGACCCATTTTTGTTCGTCAAACGGCAGGGGAAGAAGATTTTCCTAGTATCCATTTACGTAGATGATTTGCTGTTGACGTCAAATCATCCGGATTGGTTGCATCAGACCAAAGAAATCATCGGAAACGCATTTGAGATGAAAAATCTCGGCCCAGTGACAGCGTGTCTGGGCATATAATTTATGCAGGATCTGAAAGAGCATCGCATATTCCTTACACAGGAAAAGTACATCGACGTTATATTGAAAAGATTCGGGATGACTGAATGCAAGCCGTCATTAACACCCATTGAAGCGAAATGTACTTTGAAGCGAACAGAAGCAGCCGATGAAGCCGAAATGAGCAGGTACCCCTATCAGAACTTAATAGGCTCCCTTATGTTTCTTTCAATTACGCCGTAAATTTCATGAGTCAGTTTAACTCATGTTATAATGCGCATACTTCGGTATCTAAGCGGTACCAAACAACTCGGCCTTTTATTCAGAGTCGTCGATGCTGACTGGGGCACCAATTTGACCGACAGACGGTCATATTCTGGACAGACGTTTATATTAGCAGGTGCTGCTATAAGTTGGGATGCACGAAAACAACGCACCGTCGCATTGTCAAGCACAGAGTCCGAGTACTTGGCAATGAGCGAAGCAACAAGGGAGGCCATACTCAACAGAATTGGCAAAAAATGTAATTCGGTTCTGCTCATAAACGACAACCAAAGCGCTCAAAAATTGGTTAAAGGCTTTGGTTTTCATCCACGCACAAAACGCATCGATTTGCGCCACCATTTTATCCAGCAGAAGCACCAGAGTTGACTACATGCAGACGGAGCAAATGCCAGCAGATGTCCTAACGAAGGGTCTAAGCAGTGCCAACCATCATGATTGCATCTCTTCATTGGGCGTCGCTAGTATTTAAGATTAACAGAAGTTTTACTTTGAGAAGGCGTGTTGCAAATGTGACCCTATTGTATGCAATGTAACAATCTGGCAACTCTTATTTAGTTTATTTTAAGTTTTGCATTGTTCCTTCATTCGTATGCACTCAAATATTAATTTCACAATATCATGTAATACACTCCGTTTTAGACTGCCGAATGAGTCGCGTCGTTAGACAAATAAAAACTTTGATTCCTGCAGAATATCGTTATTTTGTTTATAAACGCTGTGAAACTGTGCGATCGGATCTAGCAAATCCAACATATTTAATATAAAATAGTATTTTAATGAAGTAAATGTTATAAAATAACTTAATTATAAAATAAGAATTAATTCTTGTGTGATATACTGATGAAATACTTAATATTGGACACCCACTCAAATACAAATGATCTACCTGGCCGAATTTATTTGAAATATTAGTCCTATTTTAATCATTTTTTTGTCTATCATAATGTATGATGATTGATTTATTTGGTGTGTTTGTTTTTGGTATCTAGGTAAATAAAACATCTTCACTAGACAGTTGTTAAATAGTAGTTATCGATAAAAAGAAATAAACTTCATCTGCGTGTGGTAAACGAGTACTTATATAACAGTCCCTACAGACGGCAACATTGAATCGGCTTTTGATGCTGATTAAAATATTTATAATATATCGGAAACAAAGTTTAGCCCAACTTTCAATATTCAATATTATAATGGGTTATGGTATGCAATTCTTTTTATGCGAAATTATCTTTTCAACAATAGTCGTATGGCAGCTTTATGATATAATGGTGAAATGCCGCCAATGTTGACATGTAGGAAGAGTAATGATAAATTCCAAGTCTTATCAACACACCGTTTAGGCTTAGTATATTATGTTATCAAAAGATGCAACTAATGGTTGAAATACCCTGAAGATAAACGCTTAAGAAAAGAGGTAAAAGTTCTTGTAGCTTAAACTTTCTAAGGACTCAAATCTTATTGGGCAGTCTGAATTTTTTTGTTTACTGAACAGGACAGCTTCTTACGAATCGCGACCAGTTCATAATAATCTTTCAATATGCTCATTTTTATTTATTTCTAAAAAAAAAAATATTATTTCTTCAGTTTTATTTTGTTCTCAGAAAATAAAACCAATTTAACGAGTTTTATTTTATGATCGAAATAATAGTAATAACAGTTCTTAAAAAAATTATATATTAAATACATCATGGAAATAAAAATACAAAACAAATTTGTAAATATAACACCCGAAAATATACTACAAAATTCGATATACAAATTATTAAAGATAAAATTTAAAAAGTAAATTTTAGTATTTTTAATGAGTTGGTATTTTAGTAAGGTTTGTATTTGATTTAATTTATTTAAATTTTTTGTATATTGTATTAATATTCAGTATACATAATTTAAAATAAATTTAAAATTTTGGTGCCAATCGCAAAACCACATATCTCTTTTAAATTGCAAAGATTAAGTCACAACATTTAGTTAGTATCTTTTTGTCGTCATGCTTTAAAGATCGGCACCGGTCACATCCACCACAACACCCCCACTAGAAGGTTCTTTGCCATCTGTGCTGAGCTGGTACAGCACTGGTATCAAAGTATTCGCAACAAGTTTTATAAATAAATATAATTAATTAAATACAAATTGACAGAATAACTTTTATATACCCGATGAAAATAATATTTATTTTGTGATCCATAAAACAAAAATGTTATTGAGCTTTGTATAAAAATTTAAAACATAAAAGTTAGGGTAGTAAAGAATTTTTCCTGTCAGGATGGAAGTGGTAATTTCACTTTTTTCTTAAATTTGAGAAATAATAATTATTTTTTATTTTCCAAAGGACCGGAAAACAAATACATCAATTATTTCTATATAGTAAATTAACCCAATCTTCTCAATCTTCACTTCTCACATTCTTAGGGCTTAAGATATAAAGAGAACAAATAGGTTGTTGTCACGTTAAAAAAAAGCTGTACTTTACTGTTAATGTAAAGAAACATTATGTCTAATTCGAAACATATAAATATATATATATATATATATTGGAGCTTCGTACAATGCAGATGTATGGTAAATTAACTTTATAAATGCTATTCTTACGACGTTCCAACATCTGTGTCCTGTAATTAAGTAGCGTAAATCCTTTGCTTTGTTGCCTTAGTGACTTTGTCAGCTAGATAGCTTAGGTACCAAAGACGAAAGCTAACTAGTTTATATGTAGTACATATCCAACAGCCATTCATTTATAATAACCGATGTTGAAACAGCTAATTCGTTACTTACTTATTATAAAGCACAATATCCGGCCTCCAAATGTGATCAGAAGGAACGTGTAACATATGAACACCTCCATATTCTTTGGGTTCCCATCGTAATTTGTAGTCATACCATGACTATAAGAACAGAGAAGAAAATATTTATGTTATGTTCAGTTGCTAATAGTTACAACAAAATAAAATTCAAAGCAGTGTATTAAACTCCGATTATAAATGATCAGGACTTGGGTTGTTCATATTAATGCCTATTTATAATGAAGTTTTTTTGATCAGTGAAAACCATACATAATTTCTCTCAATGTGCCGATATACGCGTAAACTCTTAGTTTAAGTATAAGTACCGAGTAAGACTATTCAAAATTTAAGTTAAGATATGTGAGCATGTATTAAAAAGATGTTTTTTATCCTCTCCTGACCTGACTCAATATACAGAGTCAGCAAGTAGCATAGGGGCGTAACCATAGACTGTGTATGTAATGCACATTTGCACAAGACTAAGCGGGAAACTGCCGAAAAGTTGGTCATGTTGAAAAACTTGAAAGAATTTATGAAACAGTTAAAACTCCAAATAGTAACTTTATCTAACAATAAATTCACCTACATCGAGGTAGCGGAAATGAGGACGATATGAAAGTTCTTCGAACTTAACCTTTGGTAAGATAATACTACCTGACAGTCTGGATGACTTCAGCTTTCACTGTAAATATTTAAATTACATTTTACCGCAGCAAGTGTCCAAAATTTGCTTCCCAGTTTATTAAACTGTTGGTTGTGCTGTAATGTTATTTACATGCGAACGACTCACATTTGCATATTCATTTATTGATATACTGCGCAAATTTCATCAAGATCGCATTGGAAACAGCCAGTAATAGTCCAAATATATTTTCATATTGATCTCATTACTCTCTGCAGGCACAAGCACTTTCTGTATACGGAAGCATACATATTCCATGTCTGTGTGAAGATTGGGGTTCTACTCCATAAAGTGCAAATCGGCAAAAGCAGAAGTCATAAATCCGAAACGAATCCCCTTCGGCGCGGGAAAGCTTGCCTAAGAATGGTGCTAACAGCAGCGTTAGCAGCAGGTTGGTGGACTGCCTCATAGAGAAGGAAACTTTCCTCAAATCCACTTGGGTAAACACACTAGAATTGGGCTGAATTTAATTTCAGCAGAAACCATATTTGTCGCATTTAGCTTTAAGAACAATTCAGAATGGGAAAACAATGATACCAATTCCAAGGGAAGTAAAATACACTGGAGAAATCCTAGATGAGAGACTTGGATGAAAAAGGAAATTGTAACTACGGAACGGTTATTTGGGCTGAAACACAATGGAAGAGGAGAATTTGACAAAACATTTATCAATGATTAACTCTCTGATACAGATGACAGTGCGATGAAAGATTGGAGCAGCCTATCTTCAACCCACAAAGTGAAAAAAGATTATATTTGCAAGTATTTTCTAGACGAAAATATACGCCGTAGAGAGGTGCACCTCTTTTAATCCTCAGCCTTTTATGGTACATTGAAGTCTTCATTGTTAAATTTGTGAAAGTGAATTCTAGCATCACTTAATCAAAATCATCGGAGTACTTTTCCGGTCATAGCAATTAATGAGATGGCATTAGAGCGCTGGTGTGGGCGTGGTCAGAAAAATGAATAGAGAAGGTTCCTAGTAATCTTCCTTCCAAGTTTGGTAACTGGAGCTATTAAATTGCGGGAAATACAAGATTCTGGGAATTTCGGAGGCGGGAGTGGGTGTGGCCAAGAAAGATTTTGGAGTGCGATCTTAGAAATCTACCTTCTAAGTTTGGTAACTGTAGCTTTTAAATTTCGGGAGATAAATTGTGGAAGATATGCGCATTTCAGATTCCTAGGGTCCAAGTTCCTGGGGGTGGCGCATTTGCGCGTGTTCTAAAATACTGATCTTTGAAGGATGTTACCAGCAAGTTACATTCCAAGTTTGGTCACTCTATCTTTAAAATTGTGGGAGATATGCGGAATTATCGATTTACACTTTCCGAAATATCGGCATTGGCGATTATAAGCGTAGGTGTGGGCGTGGCCATAAATATTTGTAATCGATACTTAAAGGCAGTACATACCTAATTTGACGGCTCTAACTCAAAAACTGCGGTAGATATAGCCATTTAACTTTTGGGGTACTTTCGGCTTTTAAGGCTAGGCGATTTTAAAATAACTATGTGTAGGGTATACGAAAGCTTATGTTCCAAACTTGAAGTCCCTGGCACTTATAGACAATTCACTTTATTCAATTCTTCCATTCTATTCCATTATATTTTCAATGTTCAACGTTTTTAAAAAGTTAAACAAAATAGATTTTTAACGAGAATTGTGTAAGTATACGGGAATTGTAGATTGTTAAATATGTAAGAGACGCATATTTGCATAGACGGCCAGACAGACGGGTGGGTTGACAGACAAGTAGGCGGACATAACTAGAGCGACACGACTGTTGATGCTTTTTAAGACCATAATGTGATATACCTCCCAACAATCTGCATTCTTGAAAATTCCCTCCCTTAAATCAGTAGTGTTGAATCAAATCCGTCAGCTGAGTTTTCGCTGTAATAACACATTCAACACAAATTCGTTGCAACTGACTGAGGAATACTCTGATAACAACATAATAAGAGCTGCTATCAGGTAGAGAAGAAACTTCCTGTGGTTCTTACGGCCGTTGTGTTTCTTGATGGGGAGTGGTAATAGTACCTTTTAAACTTAGACGATTTGTGGGACGGGGAAATTTGGACTATAAATGTCTAGTAATCTACAAACATTTTTTACTAGTAATCATTCATCTAAGATTGATAGCACTAGCTTACAAATTATGAGATTTTACGCTTTCCGGAAGCAGTTGTGGTTGGAATACTTATTTTTAAAGTTTCCTGAAGGTTATTAGCAGTAATCCACATTTCAAATTAGCAATTCTATCTCTCAAATTATGGAATTTATAATCTTTCGCCATTCGGGGTTACTGACGATCAATCGAACGAACTTTTCACAAAAGACAAATGCATCCTGATAAAAATATTATTGGATAGGGCAGTAACGCTACTCCCATTAACATCTAAGTTTAGTTATGCTTAGTATTAGGATTTTTTGTCTATATTTATAAAAATAATTGTATTAATGTTCTTAAATATGATACTATACAAAATTTTAGTAAATGAATTTTGTATAGTAATTTCAGTCAAATTTTTACCATGTTAATGGTGTTATATGCACTAATGAAAAAAGAACAAAGAATACAAAGATTTTATTATCATGTTGTTACCTGTTCAACCCATAAATTAGTAGTCATAATCTGGTTTTTAAGATTCTGAAATTTAAAAGAAAATGCTATGTTAGAAGGCAAAGTAAATAATATGTAAAGAAAATTAATGTATTAGATTAAGGAAATGGGTTAGTAGATCCTGTAAGCGAATGCAGATAAATTTTATTTGATCAATTAAAAATTAAGATCGTTGCAGTCGAAATAATGTTAGTGTGCAATTAATATCTTAACAGCTAAGAACATGTGTGGGACTAAGGTCTAGTGCTTGCAAAATAAGAACTTGTCAGACTTTATTATTATTTAAGTTACTGGAAAATATGATTTAGGTGTTACCACTTGATACGAAATCGATATACAATATTTGTGTGTCTAATATGGCGTGCATCTCTCTGACTACCCCAATCCCACATCTCGGTCATCCTATTTTGTATTCGCCATCGTCTTATGCATGTTCGTATGAGAGACCACAACCCCAACCGCGTACAATCGATTCGTTCTTTCCGTTAATTTTCCTTCCGTTTATGAGCTTCCTTCCGGCTTGACAATGCCTTTTCTGTGCTTTGCTTCCAGCTTAGTCCTATATCTGATAATCAATTGCATGTTTCTTCCTTCCAGCCCACTAACCTTAAAAGTAAAAAAAGTTACACTTGTAGTCTTCGCGTTTCGGTGAAAGCTATCCTTTTCCGTCAATGACAGCCATGTCCACATGACAAATGAAGTCTGCAGAATTTTTAGTTAAGAGCGCTTGCAGTCAAGCTACACTGATTGCCTCCAGTTTAGGCAGTAGGTCCATATCACCTTGGATCTCACTAATCTGTTTCTGCAGGCATCCCACCTCAGTGTTTATCTCTCTTGCAGCACCACACAATTACTTGCATTCTCTCTAACGTCAATGTTTTCCACTTCAATCTTTATAAAATGGTTAATCATCTCCGACTCTTCACTAATTTGTGCTCATTTGTTGACATTAACATCGATCAATGCCACTAAATGTTTGCTCTGAATTCTAAAATCTTTTCACAATTGCGGCCAGCGATTGATCAATATCTCATTTCACACAGTGTCCTGATATGTAACCAGAATTGTTGCAATTACAGCATTTCTTTCCACCTTTTCTATTTCCGCACTTATCTGAAGTGTGAGTCCTTGTAACAAATATTTTCCTTATTCTCTCTCCAGTGGTTTATTCACTTCCCACCACAGATGCAATTTCTTAAAACTCTCTGACCCATATTTCAATTGTTAGAGTATTATCACCACTTAAAGGTATTATTATCGTCCATATTTCGATAACCGAAAATAAATGTTGAATTTGTCCATGATTAATTCAGATTCCCGCTACTGCATCGGATAAGCCACTACACTCTCCTGCATCTTGTCGTTCCTCAAATTGCGAAGAATATGCAGTCATTCAACCTTTTTTTTTAGAGCTAAGCGCTTAAAAGTCGGGCGAAACGAGAGAGTATTTTTGAATATGCTTTATCTTTATCACTAGAACTTGCCTCTTGCTTACATATCTCTTTGTTTTATTCTGAGCTTTCTCACAGAGTAATAAATTACTAATTACAAAATTGGTTTAACATTTCTCTAATTTCCAAACAATTGTATTTAATATATACTCAAATGTGCAAATCTATCTAGCTCGAATCTAATCTGAATCCAATGATAACATCTTCATTTCTTTATATGTTATCAAAAGTTACTATAAATAGAGCTATTATTGCCCCGAAATATCAGCCTAAATCCACTGAGGCAATATTTAAGTGGTACAGGGCACTTTTTCTATATGCCCGCACATAAATATCTTCATCTCCTTTAGCTTCCCTCTTTCAGTAACGAATGCAACGTGGAGGCGTTGTGCCTGGAATGCAAAGAATGTTCTCCAAGGCTCAGCTCAGCTTATATGACATCGGCATTTAATAGCATACGATGTAAACGAGCATCACTATCACTGATGTCGCACCAACAAACGCGATGATTCTACATTTGATTTAGTTTGTAATAAGGGTTACCAACATTCGGCATTGAAAATCGCCAAAGGTACATAACCTCACGCTTGCTTCTTTTACATTTCTGAAAATTATCGCTTTTTGATAGATCTTAGAAAAATTTTCCTTCTCCGTTCAAGACTAAATACAATAAAGTTACGAACCAAAAAAAAGCATTCTTCTACCAAAGTCTCCCCGTAAAATTTAAGAATATTTAAAACTCCCAAGCAGAACCGATTAACAGTTCCTTCAGAATTTCAAAATAATCCCTTCCATGTTTCCGCCCTCAAATTTAGAATGGGAAGAGAGACCACAAAGTAAGTCGGTAAGGTATGTGGTGGTATCGGCCTCGACGATTTGAATTTAAATGATCACAGCAGGCTCCCTAATAATTTTAGTATTCCAAGCGGGCGTATCAGCGATCAGGGAGTCACTTCCTCTATTACTAACCATTGAATTCAGACAGTAAATCTGTATTTGTTCAGGTTTTTGCTGCTGGAAAACGTCTATCTGTAAATTTGGCATTTAAGCTGGCTTTGCCGTTCGAAAAAACGTTTCAGTTATAAAAGCTGAGTAGGAGCACCTTCATTGCAGTGTTTCGAGCTACACTCATCCAGACTGTCATGTTGCCATGAGGAAGAAGAGGAATCAATTCATTACTTCCTCTGTCATTGTCCGGTCCATAACAAGTGAAAACAAAAATGTATGGGGTTTCCCCTCGCAAAGTAATCTATAGTTACGGGAATAAATCAGAAAGGGATGTAGTCCGTGTGGTATGCACAAGCTAATTGTAAAGCAAATCAACTGACTAATTTTCGTTGCTACGTCGGAGAAAATGGGGTGTTTCTTTCCGCCGTGTTCCATAGAGTACGGACTACAAGCAGCGGGTAAAGCTAGCTAGTTATAGATATCGTAAAACGGGTCGGGTGTGCTAATTATCGTTGTATATTAATCAGTTAATAAGCGATCCCTGCAAATGTGTGGAATGAATGAACAAACAGCATGATCGTTTTTAGAGTAGTTCGCTTGTTTAGTGCTATCTGCTAAATTTCGCGGTTTGTTGTGCTGTTTCATGTGGCAAGTATTGATGGCTGTTGTGATTTTTATGGCCGGTGCTTCGCTATATAAGCCAGTTTGTTCATTTGTTGTGAGCCAGGGGAGAAGCTCAAGCGCATGCAGCTCTTAAAGCATGTGGAAGAATACTGTAGCAGTTACAGTCGATCGCATGATTCTTCTTATAGTGAGAAGTCAATAGGATACTGTATATTTGTTGGGTCTGCTGCCAGCATGTGGGCCTACCCAAAAATATCAAAGTACAGGTGGTGCGCTTAATGATAGCTTGCTTACCTTTTGAATTTGAAAGGCGAGACCCCCAGCGCATTGCTTGACGTTGTAATCACCTGTTGCAATAAATCTATCCCTTGAAGAGTCATCAAAATTCAAGAAATGATTTTTAGAGATTACCTTGATTACTTTGAATCTGGAAAATATTTCCAGTAAAATGCGAATTTAGTTATGAGCTTTACTGTGTTTTGATACGTTGCCGCTTTTCTCGTTTTGCGGAACCGATCGAGTCCGATCTGAGCAGTTGGACGCCCAGTTAAAGTTGCGTTGTACTAGCCTTTTTTCTGATTTAGCCTGATTTTGTTAGTATTGCTTATACTTATATACATATAACGAATATATAGGGAAAACATTAGAAGCACTCTTTACTCCGAAATTCCAACTACTTATTGTGCCTCCAAAGCCAGTCCCTAGCCTTGGTAATAACAAAGATATACAAATGTTCAAACAAGGCGATAAAATCTCTATCGATCGTCTCATCTATCGGTGTTTTAATGCGATATTAAAATGTATTCCCCATTAATCTATTTTATACCCATCGAAATGTAAATTCCTCATTTGCATTACATTACCAACGTGATTCCCACGAAAATAAGCTTTAGTGGAAGATGAAGCTCTACGAAGCCAGACATTAGGTTGCTATTAAGATCTCTATTCTGATTTCTATATACAATATCGATATAATTTCTCAGACATGGAAAATATAACCTCAATATTCGAGTTCATATCTGCTTTTTCTTAGCAAGAAAACACAAGCCTGAAATTAGCTGGCCTATTTAAACTAACCAAGAATTAGGTTCTGGTGTAATAAACACCTCTAGTCAATCCGGCGAAATACATTGAAAAATAAAATGTCTACTTTAAAAAGCTACTATATTTAAATATGCCTTTTACATAGCCCAGCAAGCTACGATGTAAACAAACAATATTACCAGAACCGACCATTACATGCTGGTTATTGAAGTCGAGGAAACTGTTCACGTTGAGAGAGTACTAATGCAGTAAACTGGCTCCATGACTTGAAGCTATCTAGAAGAATTGAATCTCACCTGATGACACGAACGAAAAGTAAACATTGTGATTTTCTGGTTGTTGCTGTTGTTGTTGTTGTTGTTGTAGTTGAGCGTGAATTTCTATTCAGCGAGTAAGCGATTTTGACCAAACCATGGCATTAGTTCAACAAGATCTTAGATTATCTATATATTTGTTCATAGGTTGGATTTAAAGATTAGAGAGCGAGTGCTTTATCCACGTTTGTAGTGTTGCATGTTTTATTTTATTATCCATTGAAAAAATTATTCTTTAAGCTCCTGCCGTTTTATAACAGATTCCCATTGCCCTTGATTTCACGCTCAACAAATTTACTGCTAGTGGTCCTTCATTATGTCATTATATATTCGAACTAACCGCAATATATAGGACCAAGCAAAATAAATATTTTGTGCTCAACACGCTTAATTTTTACTTATCGCTTTCCGGCAATACTAAGAACTGTTGGAAGTCACGACTGCAACGGTCTCACCTCTTAAATAAAATACAATCTGAAGATCGAATACTCACTACGTCAATAAGTTGCGAAAGTTTCAGCTTAATGCAAACTTTGAGTACATCTGTAGTATTAACAACTGGGCGGACTAGTTTGTTGTAGTTACTCAGAAGATCATCGTACAGTCGCTTAGCATCCGGATTGCCAGCAACTGCGCCGTGTACCATCAAAGCTGATAGTATCCAAGCTTTTATGCTTTCTTGAGATGTTAACTTCATTGCAGGCGCTCATAAAATGGGCTTCAGATTTCTTTATATATTTATATTTTTATTTTCACCTATAAAGTATACAAATTTTAATATTTATTAATAAGAATCACATAGTAAGTTTGTTTAAAAACAAGTGTATATTGTTTAATGCATTCAAATTATGAAACAAGAACATTCACAATGATGTACTGATATGAGGGATTACTGGCGGAGATGGTGCCCGATCTTAACTATCAATCGACAATTAATATTATTAATCCTTAAGCTATTCCAAAGTAGTAAAATAAATTGAGATAGTTTTATTTTATTATCTAGCAGAACACTAGTGCTGCGACAGACTGTACAGGCAATTGATAATTAACGTAGATAATGTAAGTAAGTACCATGACGGAAATTCGGAAATGTTGTTCCTACTGTTGTAGGACCAACTTTGGTACATATGTCTTTGTTTCTTATCCGTTCAACTATTTAAATTTAATTAATTTAATTTTGTGATTTTTGATTTAATAAACGTTACTAAACGTAGACAAATGGTTAATAAATTCTTCAACTATTACATATACAGCAATCGTACATGTTTAACTTTTATTCTCTGATACCAAAGTTACAAGAGAATATTGGATTTGTGCAGTGTCCATCATGCCGTCTTTCCTTATGAACGCAACTTTTTTTGGACACACTTAAAGCTAGAGCCTTGAAACTTGGAACACATACTTCTATGTGCCTGTGTCAGACAACGTTTTTAAATTGGGATGCTACGTCCTCTAGGAGGCAAGGAAATCTATAAAAATCGATAATCGCAAATCGATAATGTCACACATCTCCCACAATTTTAAAGGAACAGTCACCAATTTTTTTTGGTAACTGCCTACGCACGCCTACCTTCACCACCCCCAGGCTATCGCCCCAAAAATTCGGAAATGGCTAAATCTTTCCCAGTTTTTGGAGTTAGAGCCATTAAATTTTGGAGATATATTACCGGTAACCGCCTTTAATTATCGATAAAATAATTTTATGGTCAACCCCACTCCAACCCCATAATTGCCAAAAGCGATATGTTTTATGAATAAAATCAATGATTTTCATAAGATCTAAACTGTCTGTTTATTGAACCTGGTTTCAAAAACATCAATTAAGTAAAATTCGTTAACAATAAAGATAGCAATCTGCTTATAGCTTTATAAATAATATTCTTTTATTTATAAGTACACGCCTAAGCTCCAGCAGCCATTTGATTCAAATGTATTGGACAAATCGTTTACTGAAACAACATAACTCCCAGGTACTTTCGAATTCTGCACAAATTAGTAATATATTAAAAAAGTAAAAATTAAACTGCTTCGTAGCATCGCCTAACCACTTCACTGATGTGCAATTTTACAACTAGGTGCAATTTTCCCTATTATTTATATTTATAGCTAATAATTGGAATAGGAATCTGAAGATGAACCGCATAATTACTGTTTGAAATGCAACAAACGTTATTGGAATCAGAACCTAAAAATACCGGAACTGACCGAAAAGACCATATTGTAACGAAAAGATCTTAGCGGAACATCATTATCGTTGGTTGGCTGCTTGGCGGTTATACGAGATTATATATTCCCAGCTGGAAATCTCTAGCTATTATAGTCTTTCATACAGGCCTAGAAACAGAATGACAAGATGGACTCGGCTAGTGATGTCAATCACGAAGATTTATATATGGGGGCGGTGATTCAGTTACACCCAAATTGAAATTTCTTACTTATTTTTTCTATACTTTTTTATTGTACCATTATGTATCAGTATCGCCAAAGCCAAAGCATAACATATATTGTCTTCTTGGTGGTTATACTGAAATTAAGCAATAAACCAATATATTGAGTATGAAACTTCTCCATAACATATATGCAGCTTATTTGGAAGCTAGATTATACTCATCAAATATTCTCGTTGATTATATAGTGACGTCAGAACGCAGAAGAAATGAGAATATTATATTTATAGTCCTTGTCCTTTGAGTCTTTTAAGCAAATATAATGTTGATGAACATTTGGATACAATTATGACCATAAACATATCTTTAAAAAAAAAATTATATATATATATATATATATATATGTATATCTATTAATATATTACGTTTTTATTTCATATTTTAAATCCAATTAAATTCTGTTTTAGCGTATATAGCGTAAACTTAATTTCAACTCACTGGGAGTATCACACGAAAGAAAAGGGTAGCGATGTAAACCTTCAGATGCTTAGTGGTGGGGACGTCACTGCAAATGATATTAGCTGCATTGGAGTCACAAAAATAAACATAGTAAAGCGTAATGAGTATAAAAAGGACATATGTCAAGGTGCTTAGATATGCAACATACGAAGTATGTATGCGATATACTTATTCTTGCGTGGCATCGCTGCAGTTTACAAGTGTGTTAGTCAAGCTTGAAAATGAAAAGCGATAAAAACACTCGTTTTTTTTTGCAATAATATTGGCGCAAATATGTTTCGTTTTATTTCCATATTGCTGACGACGTTCACCAAAAGACACAGTCAATGTATTATTTCAAAGTAAAGTTTTGTACCTAACCACATTTTACATAAGGTTTATATTGATAGACTCACCAACCACCCAGTTAGTTCCTTGAACGAGTTGCAACATATATTACTACATTGCTTATGGTTCGAAAAAATGTTCACAGCGTTATAATATATTTCTTATATCTATCATTATATTGTTATAATTTGTTACAACTTTTATTAAAACATATTATATAGAAATGAAAGAAGATGAGATAACTACTAAATAGGTTAGTATATGCCAACATATGTGTAAAGGTGTATAATAAGAAGCGAATTGGTTGATACTTTTGCAAAAACATTCAAAGTTATATGCAAATATACTTACGTATAAATGTTTGGAAGTGTGTTTGTATATGTGAAAACGATTTCTGGACGTGTGTTGTTATAGTATTATATATTTTTCTAGCGGCATATGCAATTTATTTGCAATTAATAACATAATATGTTAAACTTTCTTTTTTTAGTTCTTTAACATTTAGTATGTGTACATTATTTTGTGTATATATGTGTGAAAGTTCACGAAATTACACTCACACTTATCGTAGATATTTGCAATGTGTTAACTTTTTCAGCGTCGAAATTTCATTCCCATTTATTTCAAAATCTTATATAACTTGTAAAACACCATTCATTTTTATTGTAAACAAAATTAACCCGCCCTAAGCATATAAAACACGTTGAGTAATCTTAGAGAACTATGTGACATAGATAATGAGAACTTGCTTCGCTCTGCAAACTCATGTGTTAGCACAGATTTCTGCAATGGAGAGTCATGGAATGCAAAAAATCAACCCCAAAAACAGCTGTTCAAAATTTAGTGATGGCAAATATACAGAAAAGTTGCCAAACATACATAGAACATTTTTCAAACCCTTATGAATGCAAACCTTTTGTATACACACTTAAGCATATTTCCATTAATTACTAATTTCCAAAAAAAATCCAAAAACATATGCATAGATACAATATAAATTCAGGATTTTCAGGTGCAATGCACAGCATAGGTAATTGCTTTCGGCCATTTACAAAATATGGCAAGTCTTGCGCATGCGGCAAACGCGGCAAAGTATTCTGGATTTGTGAAATGTATGTCAGTAATGCACACATATATTAAATTTTTAAATGTATGATTGAGAGCATTGTAGCAAATATTATTTTTCCATTAAATAACGAAAATAATGCCAAAAGCTTAAGATTAAATATAATATAATAAGAATTTAATTTTTAAAATTTCCATAAATACTAATATATAAAAAGAGAAAGAATGGATCGAAAGATATAACTTATAAAAAAAATAAATATGTTTTATAAAATTCAAAATAAAAAAGAAACGAATAGGAAAACGAGTGTGTAAGCTTACTGAAGCTGTAAGAGAAGATTTATATCCAACAGATTCTCACAGGTTTCCAGAAAATATGTAATAGTTGGATTGAGCAGAGAGAGAGAGAGAGGGTTATAAATCAAATGGCGAATGGAAGCGACAAAGTTTATAGTAAGTCTAATTCAACTACTGTTGCTGGGAAACTGGAAGCGTTACTGGCATCAAATATTATATGAGGTATCCAAAAATGTAGATCACATATGATGAAACCTAGAAAGTGCGGCGAAATTGAATTTAAAATAGAAACGCTAGCGGAATACTTGCCAGCTTTGTAAGATGCCAAAGACACAAAAACTTGCATTCGATGCGCAACAGCATTAAATAATTAAAAATAAATAAAAAACAAATAAGAGCGCTGGATTCGGAGCTTACCGACAGTGGACTTCTCTGACACCAGTTTTATGCCAGCTCATAACATGTGGCAAATAACCATTTTGAGGGGTGTGTGACTCGGAAACTGAAGCATCAGTATTGCATCCTTTAAATTTTGTGACTCTAGCTCAACAACTGTGTGAGTTATACGGTTTTCCAATTTTGGGGGGTCGGTGGTACTCGTGGCAAAGAAATTTAGTAAGGAGATTACTAGTAATCTACCTTGAAGATTTTTAAATTTTAGCTCCGAATTTGCGAGAGAAAAGCCCCCCTTGGAATGTTGTTAACAGTAATAAACTTTCAAATTTTTTGACTTTAGCCTTTAAATTGTGTGAGTCGTGTGGATTCCTCGATATTGGAGGAGTGGGCATGGTCATAAAATATTTTATCGACCCTTAATTACTGGTAATATACTTTCAAAATATATGTATTCGATTTCCATCGTGAAAGGAAATCACCAGCAATCTACCATCCACATGACTCTACTTTTAAATTTGAGGAGAAATGTGATTTTATCGACATGCAATTATTGATTTTTGCCTTGCCGCAATTTTAACAACTTTTTATACCTTCGGTATCTAAGAATAAAAATGTAGAAATAATCTCGGTCATTTCACTTATCGCAATTGAACAATTTAACAGAGGGCTATGCGCTAAACTGATTGGTCGATTCGGTCTTCAGATTTATGATGGTTACCCATTCTCTCAGAGATAGTTCGAATCATTGCGACCTATAAGGCTATACCTTGATCCAGAGAGTATGACAATTGAAATTGTTTAGTCCACCTTCTCTTTTCTGGTCACTGGTGACTGAGCGAATTTATGTAAAAATTTTTTTTTAGTAGCGATATCCGATAACAATAAGAATCACACAATATAAATTCTTGTTATACGCTATGATGATATGTGAGTGCATGTGTGAGAATCCACATATTCTTTATTTTCGTGATCTGCTTTTTATGACAGCCTTAGTCCAATTGTCTTTATGTTGTGCTTCTATTTGATAAGTAAACAGTTCAATCGACTGATCGCATCTACGTGTCGCGGCTACGTACTACACTGAAAATCTTGATACTCTAAGCGGAACATCATCTAAAATTATCAACATTTGAATTGGAGATTTTGTAAAGTTAACATGTTTATATTCCCCTACAAATCCAAATGGACTGAATCAAAGATCGGACACTCATCACATACCTCTTTAACGCACATGCTCTTAAACATATCTGCAAATTTGTTTTCGTTTTTCCTTTCTATAAACAGAACTTCCTTTATAATAATCAAATTATTGATATGCCTGAAATCGTTATTTTCGACACTGTTCCGACGCTGTACTCCAGTTTTTTCTATTTGACAAGATGAAAAGTTACAGTAATTTTCGTATTATTCGCTGACAGTTGTTAATCGAATCTTCCTTTTTGGTCACAAACCCACTTCTGAGATTGTGACAGGTTGTAAGGGAGGGAGGAAAGACTTTTTGCTTTAAGTATTTGCAGACTTCTGTAGACTTCTCATAATGTAATCAAGATGATAAGAAGATGCTGCGATCATTTTATTGCAGTGGTGGAGTACCTGTGATTGAACTCGCTTCATATCGTTAACTTCCTGTATGACACTTGTTGTGAAGTGGGGAATGGGTACAGACTGCACGTTCCGAGCACAGCAGTCAGCGTTCACATTGTCGACTATTCTTTTATATCCTGAGACAAAAAAATAAGGTTATTTTCCGATAGTTGATAGTTGATGATCTGTGCAAATGGCAAACTTGCCCCTGTTATTGTTTCCAAAGTGCATGCGTCGAGTATTGCCGTATCTTACGCTGTAAAAACTTCATTCCGCGATGCTAGGTATACCAAAATGCACTTAATTAGGGAATTGGGAAACGCGTTTATTACCCGACTAAAATAAGCACGGTAATAGCAGCTAACCAGCCGTAGATAGGAAGACCATAGCCGATTTCGGAGAGTAGTGGGGAATGGGTGTTGTTTATACGTGTGGAGGTGTGAATGTTGCTACACTCAGAGCTCAGGAATTTAATAATGTTTAATAATAATACGAATACGAATGACACGAAGTGTTGGATGCGCAGTAGCGCAAGTTTGTATTTTGTTACGGATTCGGGTGTATGCCGCTTGGCAGTCAGAACAGTTTCTTTTAAAAAGTGCATTTGATTTTTTGTGGGCTAACAATTTATCAAATGACATTCATATGCCAGAGATGTAGATTTTCTGTATCTGCAGCTTTTGTAGGTCGGAATTCGCCCAAAGAACAGTTGATCTGTGGGGGACTAACTTTGTTCGGGGAATGCAGCAATTGGCAGCGCTACAAATGGCTTTCGTTAATAGGGCAACTTCTTGGCAATGGCAACCAAATTTACGGGCTCCAATTAGTGAATCTCATTTAGCCGACCTGTTTTGTATTTTGGGAACGGTGTTTTTTTTACCAGACTGTCTTGGGTGGGAATGCATTGTAATTGGAAAATGATCACTGCGGTAAAGGTTATTGCTAATAGACCAGATACATTTGTGGTAAATTTGAGAAGAATCTGAAAATAAGTCGATATGAAAGAGCAAAAGGGCTGTAGAAAAAAAAAATGAGTTGGGCAACCAAAATCAACATGTTAGGCAACATCAAGTTCAATCGCGGGAATTTAAATGGGGAGCTTGACAAGAGACTCCATTAATTAAAACGCCCACTCCAGCCCCCAAAAACGGTAAGACTATATTACCCGCAATTTAAGAGCTAGTAACCAAATTTGCCTATATTTAGCGCAATTTTAAAGACAAACTTGCAGGGTAGATTATTATTTTCTGTGGCACCTGTTATAAGATGATATTACTTATTGGTATTCGAGTATTTCGCAGTCGGTTACGCCTGAGTGCAATGTTCTCGCTTGTTTTGTCTGGTTTTGCAATGTGTGTGTTTCAAGTCTTTAATGTTGGAATCTGCAAAAATTATTATTTTGCCTTTGTTTTTATTTTATTTTTAATTAAGAAAAAACAACATGAACTGAAATACTAATTTGTTAACAGTTTTTGAAAAATACTTTAGTTAAACGTATTGTATAACATTGACCAAGAGTTCAGTAATAATCTGTCTCAAGTTACATCTTCAGCGTACCAAATCTTCGGGATTAAACATACCCTAAAAAATATAAAATACAAAATTTACCATTGGAAAGAAAATACAAAATAAGCAAAAATTAAACTTACACGTGCACGTCTTAAGATGGAATCCTTACTGGCATCGTAGGGATGATCCTTTGATGGGATTTCAAGAACTGCTGGTACTGGTGAAGTGTGTGCATCAATAACATGACGAATGAGCTCAGCATATGTTTGATTTATCAAGATAATGTCGATATCATCACGTTTTAAAAAACGCTTAAAGCAATCTTCAATTTCGCTGACAGCAGTATCTAAATGGAAAAAGTTACTTTCATTAGTATACATTTTATAACAAAAATTACTCTTTAATCCGATATATAGCCGTATGAAGGTGCTGCAGATTTATTTCGTAGCGCATGTTACCAGATTAAATTTTGGGAATGGTGGGAAGACAAACTCTACACTGGATTCTGTGGCACCCTGAAGCTGCAGCAAAGTCGCGGAAAAATGCTAGTCTTAAACTCTTTAGATAAATAATTTAAAAATTTGAAATGTGTATGCCGACATATCAGTTGAGTTAATAATACTTCAGTCTACAGACTATATTTTCCATTTAACAGTAAATGTGGCGCTTTTTGAGGTATGTTTGCAAACATATCGAAGCGACATAATTTAGTTTGTGATCATAAATAAACAATTAATTATGTCCATTTCGAATTACTTACTCTTGTCAACTACCATAAAATTCGGGTGACGATTTTTGTTTATTTCACCAACTCCACCCAGAAGAAAACCGACGCAAGTGTCCTAAAAAAAGAATTATTAAAAACATACATCATTATTACCAGTAAGTATTATTAATATTATTATTATTCTTACAGTTATGGACACATAAGTAGCACAACTGAGATTCACAGATAAAAGATTGAATTTTGTACATTATTATAGTGAGGAATCAACGGCATTTCGCACACTATTTAGTTATTTAACTAATACAGAAAACAACTTAACAGTATTTAAGTTTTGGAAAAAGTATAACAAAATTTTGAGGAAGATATCATGAGAGAAAATTTTGGATTAAAAATGCACTCTTATTTAGTATTTGGTAATTTGTCCTGAATTTTTAACAGCTGCTTTACATTTTCGACATTTATCCGTTTGTAAAGAATTTCAACTGCCACCCATACAAGCCCTAGATTGTACGGATTAATAATGTTTACTTCGACCCTAACGCCGTTCCAAAGTTTTTTGATGGGATTAAGGTCGAATATTTGAGACCGTCAGTCCAAAACGTAAATCTTTTCGTCCTGCTAAACCTTTTAACGGTCTTGGCTGAATACTATAAGTCATTGTAGTGTACAGAAGTTCACTTTGCAGGAATTATTTCGAAAGTGTACGCATGTATATTATTTCCAAAGAATAGAACAGAATCGGTCACGAAAAGACCGTAACGGAATTACCGCAACGATTCGGTTATATCCGACCCATGAACTGCCTTCAAAAAGACGGATATTTACCAAGTTTTATCAATATGGACTTCCTCAGTGATGCTGATCAAGAATATATATACCATAAGGGGCCGGTGAAATCTCCTTTAATGCGTTGCAAATTTAAAAAAAAACGCCGGAATCGGAATTTCTATACTATACTTTTAGGTTTTTTGACCATTACTTGAATATTTCTTATTCGATCTTATTTTATAATTTGAATATCAATTGGATGGATATACATTTAAAATTTTGACTTTTATTGACTATCGGAACATAAAGTAATCTTAATCGCGCGTGTATATATAAAGTGTTCTTGATTCTTGATCAGTCCATTTCGATACAAACTAGTCTTCCTTTTTGGAGCTATTTTGTTTGAACTTGGTGTATACCGACTATTTGCTGCAGTCAGAATATATGTCAGAGCCGGCCACATCGGATTACTATATCATAAAGCTGCTATTTGAACAATTAGTTGAATTATGAGTTCTTGTCTGAAAGCTTTTTTTGTTTGTCAAGTTATCCAAACCAAACTTTTTAGTTCCTATTCATTCGTGCAGCCTTCATATAATAGGAACTGTGACATCGAAGGTATCCGCTGATGCTACTCTGGAATCAGAGTACATATTACGATACTTTTACGTCCGACTTCAAAGTATCTTTAATTTTGTATATTTAATCATTTATCTTTAATTAAAACAAGCCTGACGCAGAGCTTGAAAATTGGACTTATCATTTTACACGCATCTGTAGATGTTTGTATGTATGTGGAGATAATAAATACATATTAACCAGTTCAATATGTACATAACGAAATAATTATATATGAGTTAATGCAGCATTTAAGTATTTTTTATATGCACAGCTCATTTTAACTTCAGACATACACACATACATACATAAATACATACAGATAAATGTGTACACATTCATAAGTAAATACATTAGTTTCAAGCAAATGAATTGTGTGACACCAAAAATATAGTTTTAGCTCACCTCATCGCCTATGACTGATATTAATTTGCCCTTTATTGCCGAATGTAAAGCCATTGTTTTCGACGTTTAATAAAACTTTTCACGCAGCAAATGCTTCCACCACAGAGTCAGAGAAACTGTCAGCTGACTGGTGTCACGCGATGATAACACGAAAACCCTAAAAAAAACGCCGAGCCCAATAAAAACCTAGGGTCACCCTTATACAACAATGGAAGGTACGCTGGTCATATTAATTGCATCGCATATATTCTGAAAGCATGGTAAAACTCAAATTGTAGAAAGTTACTATTATTGATTTTAAGCAATATTAGCTTTCTGAAAATATAATATATATAGATATTATGTAATTAAAGGTGCCAGATTAGAATCTCGCTAACGGATTTGCTTCAGGCAGATTTATAATTATATTTTGTATGAAAAGCAATAGTTTAAATGTTAAGAAAGTAATAAGAATTGTAAGAATTAAATAGTAACCCATAATATTTATTTATTGATTAATTATAATAATTTTTTTTGTCAATTTTCCAAACTAGTCTGGCTTGTCCTTGTGGAATATGAATATGAATTCTTTGAAACTATTCACGAAGAATGAAAGAAAACGTGGGAACCAGGAAATGTAATTTATTCCATTTGTGGAACCTAAAAAAAATAGTGATTCTCAAATACCTAAGATATACTTTTAAAAAAATTCCAAATTGAGGCATATTTAAAGTAAATAAAACTCTTTTAACAGCTACAGCTACAAAAGATTTTGTTGGGGATTTGAAAATTAAATAGTTCAAAATTAAATTGCTAAAAATATAAAAAAAAACCAAAATTCAATATATTTTTTTATTAAATAATTTAATTATGTTTTTTGCTGCCTCCAGATCAAATGTTTTTATTTTTACTCGAATATATTTCAAATCCCGTCGACATTTTCAGGACTGTACAACAATGACACAGTTAACTTTTATATTTTTAACATAAAACACTTATTGAACCATTCAGAGATTGACTAATTTCAATGTAGTCATTGTCCTTATCTCTCTTGAAGTTTAATCTAAAGTGTGTGTTTGTATGTATAATGTGCAGCATTTCCCATGTGAACCTTTTGCTATAATGTTGCTCTCCTTCTCCGAAGACTGGAGTATCTACTCTCATGTCTTCCTTAATTCCCAGTTTTGTGACTAGACACAATCGTGTTTTTATTTTGATTTTGTCGTCTCAACATATGATTTGTCGGATACGTTGATTTTTTAAAATGTTTTAATGATGTAAAGGAGTCTACGAGCTATGGTAGTGGTGTCTCTGTTATAGCAGCCCGATGTGGCAAGTTTATCCGGGAAGATTGGTATATATTATTTTTAATTTGTAAATTATTATTTTTTTTTTATCGTTATTGTTGGTTTGGGAAAAATTATTAGTTTTATTGTTAATTGTACTTTTCTTATGAAGTTTTTTGCTATTATCGGCACGTTCAACGTATGTTTTGAATATTTGGCTTTTGGATACCAACTCAATTTCAAAGGGTTGCTTCAAATGTTTTGTCGCTTTCGTCCTCCTTAATATGGCATATACATAAGTTATCCACATGTTTTGTAAGTATCCGAGTATTTATGATTTTGTTTAAAACTTCGTCCATTATTATATCATGCTTGCACTATTGAATAATATTTTATTGTCAGATTGGTCTGGGCAACAAAATTCCCTTGCAAACCTCATCTTTCCGAATTGCTGCCAGCAAATTATTCCCTCCAACACAACACCGATTACCAAGCAGCTTTTCAGTCATTAGCTAAAAGATACATATCCGAATCGGCTAATTTGTTGAAGACGTAAAAACATATATATGTGAGTTTTAGTCACTTTCCTTTTTAAATTCCACACGAATAACTGAATCGAAATGTTGTTTGTTTTATGTAGACCCTTCTAATATCTGTTTAAACAGTCCACTTTCGTGTGGATTTCACTTTTCTTGTCTTTTCCCTGTTAAATGTTTCGCAAGCTGTTTTGCTTACATTTTTATGGAGTTGAATTCTTCTCTTATTTTCTTATGCATTTTTCATCAAGAGCTTGCGCTTGCGTTTTGAATTTCTCCGCAAATCGCAAATTTTGTTTATCGATGTGCTGCGCCAATCTGTATGATAGCTTGTCTAAAATCCGGCGTAAACATTTTGTAGCCATACAGTTGATTGGCTACTAGGGTTGCAAAAATTCTTAATTACTTTGCTTAATTCAAATCTATTCATATTTTCTTTTGCATTTGTAGTAGTGTACAATATCATATATTATAAAATAATATTAAGAATGATTATATTTTGCATTGGACTCTAGCATTAAGAAAATGTTATCTAAAATACACATAGAAGTAATTATTGCAATTTATTATTAGGCTATGCTAAAAAGGCTAAATTTGTCACTTGCTAAAGATTTTCCGCCAAACAACTTTTTGGCTGCTAAGGCTGTTTATATACGGTCAAAATATTTTGTTAAATGAATAATTATAAACTAGTTCGTATTATTGAGTACTTAAGAATATAAAAAAAACAGAACAGTTTAAAAATAATTGCAAATGCATGTTTGTTTATTATTACTACTTACTATAAACAGTAGCCAGACATGAAGTTGAATTAGATAAGCGGACAGCACTGGCTTATAGGCGGCCCAAGCGATAGTTTACGGATTTTAAAATGTTATCGATAATCTCGCAAAATACCAATATTAGATTTGATCGATATTGCTGTCGATAGTCTTACATCTCTAGCAATTTGCACATGTTTGATAAAATGTTCGGAGCTGGGGATATGCTTAAGGCGATCGCGGAAACAAACAGGAAAGACCGAAATGTTTACCTCAACGCCGTGGACCGAGTGCAAGAATCTGTAAGTGAGATAATCAACGTTAAATCTATATACATTTCTTCTAATAATTCACGATAAATCCATGTTTGTACAGAACGCGGCGTCACAAGCACAATCGATTAACTTCTTGCTTTCAAAAACTAAAACTCGATCAGTCGGACTGCGTTTCTTGATTGAATACCTCAACCAATGTCCAAAAAATGTTCTAGAAAAGAAAGCGAATATTTGGCTGACTATCATAATTAGAGCCTGCAATACAAATGAAGTCAGCTTATACGGCGAACTTATCTACGAAGCTCTGGGTATGTTGAAAATCATTTGTCAACAAAACTAGAAAAACGACTAGTTCAGGATATCTTAAGCTCTCCCGACAAGACCATTCGCACATGCTTTACATTTTTTGTGGAAAAATGGTTGATTGAAAATTAATTAATTTCAATATTTTCTTTAACATATACATATGTACATAGACATGTGTTAGATTAGATCAAACATGATTGCAGATCGCAGAATTGTTTTATTTTTTTGCTTTTGCTATAAAAGCAATACGAATAAGTACGAGGTAGCCTACCATTTTTAATAATGTTAAAACTTATAATTTCAATTTATTAATTAATTTTAAGCCATAATTTGTTAGTATTTTTAATCTGGCAGCGAAGGTAGAAATTCGGAATGTAGATTACTCTGACCTACCAAGCAAACAATACTACAAAACAGTAGCCTGAACGATTCTCAAAGATCTAAAAAGAAAAAAAAAATCAATGGAATGCCACAACATTTTTAAGTAAAATCGCCGATAAATTGTATCCGATTTTCTTTCAAAAAATTTCCTTTTAATACTCTGGCACCAAAGGTAAAAGTAAGAAAGTGGAATATTTGAAAATTTTGTCATAAATATGCGCGTAAGCCCAAGTGTTTTTATGCCGCGCCTTCAAATAAACAAAACCAACAGAAAATTATCTGAAAATTGTGTAAATAAAATGTTTGATTGGATTGGTCAACTTAGATAAGCTTTGTTTTAAAGTCCGTGACTCAAGTAATTGTAATTGTGTACTTGAAATTTGTTTCTATATATTGGAAATTGTAAATATCTCTTCCAAGAATCATTTAAATTATGTCAATCTCCGCTTGTATTAAAGATCTTTATTGATATATTCATGGCATCCGCCAGTTCTACAATTTTTCAATTTGCTGTTGACTATGCTCTTCAGGTATTGTCGTATTAATTCCGTTAAAATGGCCATTTAGGATATCATATTCGAAATATAATGTGCTTGCTGTCCAAGAATATTTTAATTTTGTTCTCTTTGCATATCGTATATTGCTGCTCTCCGCCTTTTTCATTTTGTTGGCCAATTTAATTGTTTAAGAGTTAAACATTGGTATAGAGCATAGAGTCTGGTCAAATATTGCTCTTCCAAGTTGCTTTATTATTAGACTACTATTTATATAGAATATTATTTGTTGGGTTTTAACACCTTCAAAAACCATATTTATCTTTTTTATGTTTATTTTCTGACTAAAACTTTTTTATTTTCTTTTGAAGAGTTGATAACACTGGTATCAAAATTCTAATGGTCGTTTTTAATTCATTTTCAGCACTGCTTGTTTTCCAAATTCAAATTGTACCAGAAATTGCGAAATGGTTCGGTGCTACCTATCTAGGAAAGCTTTACGAAAGCTTCGCTATTTTGGAAAAACAGATAGGCAAAACAGCCTGCACTGTGGCTGCACTCAAGGCAATACAACAATGTTTGAAATACTACCCTGGACCTAGTAAATCTGGAAAGCCTTTAATTGTGCGCTACCTCTTAGCATTAGTTGACAGCAGTGATCCAGAAGTAGTGTATAAATGCGGTAATTGCTGGCTGCTATTACAACAAGTACGCGGAAGCAACGAGGGAAATATTAACTCTAAGACCCAATGGCAAGATTACCAACTAGGCTTATTGGGCAGTCTTAATGCTCTCTTAATCAATGCGTTTCGCAATCATAAAAGTGATTATACTACGATGGATACAAGCAACAAATTGGAATATTTTACGTTGGAATTACAAGGAGATCCAATTGAAAGGGTTGCTCGGGTTTCCAGACGCTTCTGCAATCTAATTGACTTCCTAAAGATTGCGTTAAGGTTAGAATATTAGGGTGCGGTTCAAAATACCCTTGCAGCGCATATTACAATTATATAATTAACTATGCACGACATTCGTTAAGTAAAACATATCCAACAAGATAAGGATAATATATAGTCTTGGTCCGTCTGTCTGGTTGCATGCAAGATTACCTGTGGGCAGACTTGCCTACATGTTTCTCTGTGTAGTTAGGTATGCCACAGTTAAATTTTAGAATAATTATTAGTTATAAATTCAGTTCAAATTAAATAATTTAATTGGCGCAAGCTTTTTAATCTTTACCGAACTTCACTTCCGTCTTTTGTGTGACGAATTCGACCACATCTGTAAAAGTGTATTTCTTGCAAATAAACGTTTTTGTTTAGTAAAAAATGTAACTTTAAAATCCATCAATTAAAATTCAGTTCAGAAATGCCGTTGTGTGAAAAATGTCTTAGATTTTTGCATAATGCTACAAGGGTATTTAAGTTTCGGTTCAGCCCCGAAAATACAGTGTTTTTTTAACACTTTCTTTTTTTAACAGCCAACCGTATCCATCAACTAAACTAATACGGCCAACAAAAATTTTGGATTTTATTCAAAATGGACTAGGATTGTGGGACAAAATTGATGTGAGCAATCAAAGTATGGATAATGTCTGTTTAAGAAACGTTCTGCCCACATTGCATACAAAACTTTTCGAATTACTGGAAGTATTGATTGATATGTAAGTTGCGAAATATAAAAGTCTAACATGTAGAAGTACTTAAATTAAAATAACCTCAGCGGCTCACCAAACTTAAAATTTGTTTACGATATTGTACGTAAATAAATTTTAATTTATTCAATACAATATGATTTTTTATACACTAATACGGAAAGTAGTAACTAGTAACCAGTAGAAACCAGTCTTCTTTGGTTTCAGAGAATTCTGATTTCTCACTTGGTTGTTTTAAAATAATACACGACTCAATACACAATGGATAATAGTCTTAACTTTTATCTGTAGTTATTAAGCCACTAGATTTTCGTTTTCTGATTGCAATTCTTTTGAGAAGCTCGTCTTTGTAGGTTTTAAAAGACAATTATTTTTAATTTAATAAGAAGTTAAATTTTACTGGGTGGTATGTGAAATTTGCTTACTAATTTGCGCAATACCAATTGAACAGCAGCAGCAGTAGAATCTAATAGAGTCTACAACTTTATATTTTTAATCTACCTTTTGATGTACATAAGTTTAGCTATATTAATTAAATATGTATTCTGCACATTTTCTTAATGATAAAGTCATAAATTAAGAATTGTGCTTTGTTAGGTATAGTAAAACAAATTCTCATAAATATAACCCATTCTTCTCTTCATTTAGCTGCCACACTCACCTCAGGATGCATTTTAGACTGATAACAAGTATTCTACTGGAGTCACTAAATAAGACAAAATGGTCATCAGCCGGTTTTCAAATTGAGTTTTGGTATGTTTACATTTCAATTATGATTACTTGACCAGACCAGACTAGAGACTTGAAACTGTTTACTAATATATATGTAGGTCAGATAATATATTATTCTAATTTACAAATTCCTTTGTGAGCTATTAAATTTTAATATATAGCTATTAAAGGATGCACATGTCTTTGGTGGTCTATATTTTTGTTATGAAGTGTAGATCGATTATAGAAAGCCGATATCAATATTTATACCACTCAAAAAAATAAAAGTTTCTGGTTACGCGGGTGCTTATTAATTTTGAACTTTTGCCCCAATAAAAATAGAAAACATATATATATAAGACGGATTGCTCACAAAGTTTTTCAAAGGTTGAGTACGCCTTTCCAACAATCGCCGCTACGAGAAAGGTTTTTTTCCACCGGGTTTCAGATTGTATTGCACTTCTATTTTACAGTACAACTGATTGCAATTGATGCGGACGGACAGACTTACAGATGCACAGAGAGTCTTTAGACATTGCACAAAAAACAAATATAAACTCCAGTTGTCACATAAACACTTTCAGCTGACTATCAAACACTAAAAGTAAACAACTAAGTGCACTCTGCACTCCTCACATACCTCAATAATTTTGGTGGCTTTTGGGCTTTTACCGCGCCTTTGCAAGTTTAATTTTCTTGTAGCCGCCTTCGCGGTACTTCGAAACTAGCGTAGACTCCCGTCCACAATAGTCAAGATAGGTTTGATACACTTATTTACGTATCTTAGTCTGTTACTTATTATTTAATATTTTTTGTAGTAATTTGCGATTGCGTGCGCACAAAGTAACGATGTTGTGGATTTCTACACTTGGCGAAGGAAGCGGGTGCGATTTAATTGCAGATCGGCTTGTCAGAGATATTTTGGAAGATGTGGTGATACGTCGAACTGATATATATTTAATGGTAAATATTCCTATTATGTTTTTAGTCGAATGTTTCATAAACTTTTAATTGCAGTCCGCAGCACAGTCGAAAAATATACCTCAAAAGAAAGGCAAAAGAATCCATTCTTCAATATCTGAGCCATCTATTCAAGGCGAACCTATAACAAATAAGGGCAGAGTGGCTCTTTGTACGGAAGCTTTTCGGTGTCTGCAGGCAGTTCTTGATTCAATTGGTTATTTATTAAAGTCGCCACTTCTAAATGTAAGTTCCTCAAAATATAAACTTCGTAAGTATGTGGTTGTTGGAATGCCAATGATCGACCGTGTCTTCATTTGAAAAAGGACACAATTTTTCCGTTTCCATTTTCAAAACTTATTTTTTTACAAGCCAAATTAAACTTATTTAGTCTTATAGCAATAAATAATGAAATATAAATACTTTAGCGACATGTCATACAAATGAAGATGTTATTTAATTGAAGGTTATGATAGAGAGAAAAGTGGATATAGAGGTGGACTAGCAAGAATATGAGAAACCACAAAATCAAAAATGAATGAAAAGTTTCAATGAAGGAAGAGAGAGTTTTGCCAAGAATACTTGAAGCAAAGCATTAAACAATTTACTCGTGGAGAGCGTAGTTAAGTGTGCATGAAGGCAAAATCAAGGGGATAATCACAAAATGGATTGGTTATGGTTGTGATTTTTTTAAACACTCTAACCTAATCTTTATTAATAATGTGCTAATCTTAATGCATTTTTATTTTGTCAACAGTTGATACTCAACACTATATTGGAAATTACTGTTCAAATATCCGAAAAGCGGCTGATGATGCAAAACCCTTATGATGACTGGTCATGTCGGCTTGAAATGTATAAAACGTTATTCACGTTCATAAAATTGAGAAATATTTCCAGCTCTTCTCCAAGGAATATTATTCTGTACATACTAGATGAAGCTTACAAAAAAGATCCAAGCTCAGACATACGTATTTGTTGTAAAACTATGATCGCTTCGGTCGAAAAAACTATACATCCTGAGAGAGAAAGCTTAATGTTAAAGAGGGAAGAACAAAGTAATACAAATATAAATACGAGTTCGAAACAAAATGTAATTGAAGAAAATCCAATTGTGATTGAAGAAAATCCAATTGTGATTGAGGAAAATCCAATCGATGCTCAACAAATCAAACACAGTTACAAAAATGGACAAATAAATAGCGAAATAAGTCCTCCTTCTATGCAATATTCAAATGAGGAAATTCAGAGTATGAATATTGGTGAAAGTGAGCTCACGCCGCCAGGGATACAACAAACGAAATTTAAAAATACCAAGAAAAATAAAAATATGCCGGAAAATTCAGCAATCAATGATACGTTACTAAATTCTCACGAAGATGACAAAAAAATTGATGTGCTTCCGAATCTTATTTCAGACGATTCTAAGCAGTTCATCAAAGTTGACTTAAATCCTAATAATGACACCTGCACTAAAAGCCAAGATGATGAATACATTGCAGAGTTAAATGCAGCATTTGTTGATGAACTTAAATAAAAATATAAATACACCATCACGATTGTTTGTTAAATTGTTCAATAATGTGATTGAAGAAAACAACATCCTTAATTACATAAAAATAATTTAAACTAAATGAGAAACAAATTGAAGGAAATTATTGCAATTTGGATAATAGTATACAATAGGATACATTAGGATCATTACTTTACAATTGAAGAGTTAAAGTCTAAGAATACAATCAAGAGTTACTAATGACTTTAGTTAAGAATATGAACAGTTAAATATAACTTTCTAATCTTTTTTTTAATTGATACAAATTGTTTACAAAACTCGTACCTAACTTATGAGATCAATTCAATTAGTAATACATTGAAGAAAAAAATGCTTAATCTGGCTTTATCATTGTTTTTCGAATGTGCAGCTTTACTATAAGATATTTCGGTGATCCAACAGGGAGTGCCTAAAAATTTGAAAATAAAAATAAATCTTAGCTGCACAATCAGTATCAGTGTTCCATAAGAATCCATAAGAATATAATTACAACCTTGAGATGCCCACGACGTAAAGTAAACGGCTTTCGACAAGAAAGATTCACCGTGCTCGGCCTTTTTAGTAATTAAAAGATCGAAACCAGAATCAAGGGAACCAATCAAGCTTATAAAGCTAAAAGTATTTTTAAGCTAATTTTTGTGGTATAACCTGGGGACAGCCTTAATACAGTCAGGCAGTCACTAATAACGATAAACCCAGCTCAATTTAATACAACAAATTGAGGATTATTAAACTGATCTGAAACGACGGAAAATCATGCATACAATATGAGAAATCCTAGTGATATAAACGAAAAAGGACGTAAAAAGTGGTAGTAAAAGATTTGAAAGATTCAAATCGCACAAAGAAACAAATAAATCATTATCACGCATGAGAAGAAACTTCTGTAGTCAAAAAAATATTTTCGATAGAGTTTCGACTGAGTTTAAGAAACTTAGAATCAAACACCTACTACTACTACAATATCATTCACATTATGGTATGGAATGTTAGAAAAATCGGAGTAATGACTTAAAGCATTCCACTATCAATATTAGTGCATTTCCCATAAGGGATAACATTCTGTACTTTCAACATTCAAAATAATTTTCGATTTTTAGAAATTCGCCTCGAGTATTTCGTTTTGACAGGCGACTTTTTTTTTATTTGAACCCAGATGCTACCTAACGATAACATAGAAACCGTATTTATAAATTGCTCTACTTACAAAAACTACGGATTGGCTTACAAGGGGCAATTATTTGAAACTGAAATTTGAGGACTGCGTTTTCGATGAGAAGCCATTGAATCGGGGGAAAGCGAAACGTACCAAAAAATACTTTTTGCAAGCGCGATGCAAAAACTGATAATGCACAGGCAAAATAAAAATTTTGAGCAGCGTGCCAAAGCGAATATAGAGATTAGTAGATGCTAAAATACCGTAAAAGTAAATCAAATTTAAAATTGTAAAATTTAATTAATTGCGCCAGCAATCACATTCAACGATGAAGCCATGACATCGAACAAGCTATCACTTTAATATTTTGTTTCACTTTTGTCGATGGAGGTCACGGTCAACATATTCCTATATTGTTACCGACTTTTTCCTTGGTAGCTTGCTCATCCTCTTCAGGCTATACCGAAGATATCAGGGAATTTGACGCCAGCATGACTTCCAAGCCGATATTGAGAACCTCCAGAAGACCGAGGACATCCTTTAATTTTATATATGCAGGGGACAGCATGACCAACTGGCAAACGAGGAATTTTTCATTTCGATCATGCACATATTACACGATAATGGTGCATCTCTACGGATGTTGCATATATAATTAAATCGACCCACGGAATAAGTGTTGAGAAACTGATGCTGTTTAAAAGCAATTTTTTCGTCATTTTACCCTAGTGCTCGACTCAAGTAAGCAATAACTATATTGTCGAGATGCGCAAGAGACCTTGAATAACTTAGCAAATTCTAAATAAGTACTCCAGTTAAGCCAACCGTTTATATCCGTTGCTTCCAGGGACTCCTAGAACTTAAGACTCTCAAGATCAACATGCATACTTATCAGCACAGATACCGACTTCGTATGCATTCCAAGCCTGATCGTTAACTTTCAATAATTCCTAGAAACAGCTTACGTGTTTTTTTTTCAAAGAAAAAGTGGAATATTATGTAACGTTACAGAACCATCTAAATTATAATTCATAATTAAAAAACGAACCTATTATTTCAATGTTCGTTATAGGAAATAGTGATCCGATAGCTATATTTGTGCCCGGTGCAATAAATAAAGAAATGTGAGTGACCCTATTGTTATTGAACCAGGTACTATTACTTGATGGTCTATTTGGTGCCCGATATAAAAGGGCTAATATTGTTGCGTCTCATCAGAATTGATTTGTGCATATTAGACATAATTTATACGAATATCACTGGTATATTTTGCTAAAAATAATATACAATACTTGTAGATATATTAAAGAAACGGTTAAGGCTATTGATGAAATAAAAAAAATTAGATACGAGAATTTATGATCGTGTGAGAAAACGCTATTCATACAGATGCTCGGGCAGAAACACTGATTCGGCTGTTGATGCCGGACAAGTATATAAGCATATATAATCCTTGGTTTGAGATGCTTTCCTTAGAATGTTGCACAAATTTGCACAACTTCACAAATGATGATAGCGAATATTTAGACAAAATCACTTGGCTCAGGCAAACACAGATTGTATTTGTGAACTGTAATTTTGCGATGAAATTCATGAAACAATCTCCAATTTTTTTGTTTTACTAACATCCCTTTGAACATTCGTTTTTAATAACTGCTTATTAGTCAGAAACTAAACTTATGCAACGTGATCGATATACATAAGTACACATTTATAGTTTATATCAAGTCGCCCAAAAAAAAAGAATATGGTTAGCTGTATAAGCTCCAAGAATTAGAGTTTAATCCCCCACCTCAATCAACAACAAAAACAAAACAAAACGCCCAGGTTTGCAAATAGATAACGGCTGATTTTTTGTTTTGTATAATATTGTTAAGGTGAGCGATGTCCGACTTCATAATGGTAATTAGCTTTTGTAAGAAATGGAGATTTTATTGAATTATATTTATAATTATTGGTATAAATATATGTTAATTATAATGTAGCCTGATGTTCTTTCTTAAGCATGTGCATGTATGAGTTTTTAAACAGAAATATTTGAAAATGTTGTATATGGAAGTACTTGAGTACTTTTATAATCACTGTCGTTTTATATTTTGCAAAAATTATAATTCAAATAACCTTTTCTTTTACTTGACTGTTGTTATATTTGTGTGCAATCGGTGAATGTCCATTAATGTATGGTTCCGGTCTGTGGGTCGATGCATATTATTGAATTTGATCCTTATTCATCTTTTTAGATTGAGCACATAACGATTTTTTCCTTTCAAAGTACTCGTACCCGTCCTCGTAACTGTTACCGTGCTGTCTCGACAAAAGTTTGTATACATTATAGTGTAAACCCGTGTCTATTGCTGACTGGGATTCACCTGTCCGTTAACTATTGGCAAAAAGTATGGATGCGCCATAGCCTCACGAGCTGTAAGACGGTCAACGTGATCATAACGCAATAGCTTATCAAGGAAGTCTAATGCTTCTGGAGACACTAAATGTTGGTTATCAGAATGAACAAATCGCTCCCAGCGCTTGCGGGAATGGCGCTGTAAAATATCGTGAAATCGCGGATCTAGATCAATGTTGTACTTATCAAGATACGCGTACAGTTCTTCGGTGCCCAGCACCTTAGCAATTCGCACAAGTTGATCATAGTTGTCATGGCCATGGAAGAATGGCTCTTTGCGGAAAATCATAGACGCAAGCATGCATCCCAACGACCACATGTCTAGCGAATAATCGTACATTTGATAATCGACAAGGAGCTCGGGACCCTTAAAGTAGCGGGACGCCACTCTTACATTATACTCCTGACCAGGATGATAAAACTCAGCTAGACCCCAATCAATGAGACGCAACTTCCGGTTTTCATGATCTATCATCACGTTGTGTGGCTTTACGTCGCGATGCATTATTCCCATGCTGTGGCAATAGTCGAGTGCCTTAAGTAGCTCGAATAAATAGTAGCGTATCTCGTAGTCTGTTAGTGTTTGGTAGAGTTGTTTGAAATCTGTATTGTTCACATGCTCAAATATCAGTGCTGGAGTTCGGGATACTGGGTCTTTGACGACAGCAAGGAGCGTTATTATGTTGGTGCCCCCACGCAAGTTTTCCAAAATCTTAATTTCGCGCTTAATCTTCTTTTTTTTCACAGGCTTCAATATTTTCACAACACATTTCTCAGTTGTTGTTATGTTGATAGCCTCGAACACCTCAGAGTACTTGCCACGCCCTAACTTGCGCACCAACTGGTAATCGTCTTGGTTGCCCCAGTCGACTACATAATTCTCATAATCCCAATATTCGTCTGGCTTGTGGGCGTTTACGTCTGTGTAAACGCGAGCCGCACTTGGTAGTGTCATCTCCGCCGAATTATTGTCCACTCTATGTTCCTCTTCGGCAATCGCTTTAGTTGTGTGCTCTTCAGATGACTCGGTAGTGCCTGGATGTGTCCACGCAGCAAGGTTATCGTTATAGAACTGACTGAAAAATAAAATGTAATACACAATTAGTGTCAGTTCATAAGGTGTTTACAACTTTTCGCACTTTTAAACATTTTTACAAGAAAACTCCAACATACCTGAAGAGAATAGGTTGCCCAAGACTTAATTTTGGATGATAATACTGGGGCCCCTTATGGGACCTACCACAAATTTCAACCACAAATTGATGCCTTAATCTCGGGGCTCTACAATCTGTGCAGCTGCTTGTAACACAAATTGTTCGAGGCAGTCGACGTAATATGCCAGGGCCAGCAAATTGACGGTGGACGGCAAGCACGTTACTTCGAATGTTGCGCTAATTTATGTAATATATATAGAAGGAAATTGTTTGTACAGTGAGTAATTAGGAATTAACAATCTATTTTCACTCAAATATCGAGCATATGCATACATAAGAGTTGTGCTTTGCGTTTGTGCATAATTATATTGAAGATTGCTTCACAAATTCACAGCGCACATTTTTCATACCATTCCTCAGAAAATAGTGTGCATATGTATGTTGCACACGCATCTATGTATACATTTCTGTGTGTGCGTGTATATGGTGTATGTGTTTAAATTCCAACAGATAGCATCCAATTTGAAGAATTGATATTTTAATATCTATTAAAGCACGTACAATCGGAGTAAAAAAAAACGAACAGAAAGCCTATTTCCCGGTGTTTAACGAGTTTTCCAACAAATAACAATTTGCAATTGACAATAAAAACGGAGAGCAACATAATCACATGGAAAACTATCACATTATTGTGTAACAAGAAAGCAATACAAGCTCTGAATGTTACTTTAAATTATAATACTCACATCTTTTATTTCAGACAGCGTGGATGACGTGAAATTTTCATTATTTTCATTGTTGAACCGATATCAGTGATATGACAGTTCAGTGAACTAGTTCACCAGTGCTTGCCTTAATCAGTGCTGCCATCTTAGCTGTCTCAAACCAATTTGATATTTTAATATTGTTTTTCTAGAAAAAAAAAGCAAGCAGGATAAACAAAACTTACTGTATATTTATTCTTATTTGTGCAAAACTTTTCAATTTCTTTACGTTTTCAAAAGTAGCGCCAATTTTCGGTATCGATCGCGTCCCATTTCCAATTTGTTTCAGGCGAGCTGCTCATCACTACTAGGAACTATACACAGAGTCGCATCTAGCGGAACGTGCAGGATTTGTTTTCGAATGTGAAAAGTAGCTTAAGCGGGCCACATCACGCATCTAGCATCTTGTATCTACTGTCACAGCTGTTTGAAATATTTTGCAAAAATAAGTTATGAAATTAGCGTATTTCATGCATTGTACTGTTTTGCCAGATCTGAATGTCGTTGTGGACAAGCTGATACGACAATAAAAATTAATGCAAAGAATGAGTTAAAAGCAGCTGATGCCGGTGTTTTTGAAATTTTTTTTTCTTTTTAAAAAAGGTGTGCAGGCGATAAGCTACACTGAAAAAATACCATCGCTTTAAGAAGAAATTGTATAATTTCCTAAAGATAACAAATACTGAATAAATAAAATACTTGGTAAACGGAAAAATATACTGCAACATTTTTTAACTTAGCTCTTAATTTCCGATACGTAACTACAATTCAAATTAGTATTCATTCCAATGTCGGAAAAGCCTTCCAGCATCTCCCTAAAGCATTTGCGAACCTTTAAATTTTCGTACTAGAGGCTATGGAACGAGCAGTTAGAAGGCGTTATCTTACACCAGAATACCTGAAATGAAGAAGCAAAATGATAGTCCCCATCTGTAGGAAATATGTTGGTTTAAAATATCTCTTCAAATAGTCTGATCAGCCATCATTCGACCGATCCTTCTTTATGGAGTATCTTTCTGGCACTGAACATATGGCATTCTGTGGAGAACTGCTTTAATTTGTAGCCGTCGCTGTGATCGGGAGTGTTTTTGTTCCCAAGTGATCTTATTGCGCTTATAAGATTCTCTTGTGTTAGTTTAGCAGCAAACAAACTTATTTTTGCATTCTATGCTTTCAACCATTGTTGCGAAATAATACAAAAAATCTTAAATCTTAATAATACAAAAAATAATAACAAAAATCTTAATCTTAAAAATCTTTTTGATTACCCTCTCGATTTTTATTATACTACTTTTTTTTCGGTGCAATGCCAGTGTCTTATAGTCCTGTTCCTTTATCAACATTTCTTGAATGTCTACAGAATGTGAAGTTGCTGCTTATACATTTTCCATTAAGGGACAACATACTGTACATACAGCACATGCAAACATTTTCCGAGTATTTCGTGTTCTTTACGATGATTTATCGAATTTCGTTTCGATATTGCCAATATCACAAACTGCTGATATTTAGAGTATGCGATTATTTTAACATACAATTATAATTGAATTAATGTAATTTAATATTTATAATTAATAATAGTGAATTTTGACAGGGAACTAGAAATGAAATTCCTTTTATTTCTGAAATTTGTTTCCTATTTATTGGGCAGAAAAGTCCTTATCGCCTATCTTAAATTTTGATTGTTTTATTATTAATTTTGCAGATCAGTAAATTGTAAAAACTGTTAATGTAAGAAATGCTGTGCATATTGGAATCCGGCCACCCTGTAACTAATCGCTTATAGGCTAATCACACAGAGCGACATCTTGCGGAACGAATGGGAATTTTTCAATGGTGTGAAACACTGTTCACATAGGCAACATCTGTCAATACTCCGTGTCAGTCACAGCTGTTAGTTAATATATAAACTGTTGCAGAGTAAATGTGCAGCAGTTGACAAACGTGTGCACAGAGCAACGAACAATTGCTATAGCCAGACGAGTTGTGGAAAATGCATTTGACCCTTGAGCTAATTCTCAATTCAAATAAATAATAACTAATCTCATTTTTAGCCAACCTTCTTCGATAGTTAAAATCAATGCAACTCCTTGTTGCTTACATGTAATTAAATATAATAATCTCGTAAATACGATTTTATTTTTATTTACCTAGATGGTCGGTAATTTTAAAATTGTAATTTCAATTTCTTGAACTGGGTTGGTTTACAGTAAGTGGAAATCGCAATTATCGAAAATACCGTGCGGAGGAATGATAGATGCTTGACGTCACTCTGTGTGAACTCAGCTCTTCTAAAAAGATGCTAGATACTAGATTTCGCTCAGTGTGCGTTGGGAGTGTGTGTACACAACATTACCCAAAGTCCACTCATCACTAATCAAATCCCCGATTACAGTGCTATAACCCGGCGACTTCGTTTTTGTTGCCCAGCAGTGAAATCCATTTTGTTGTGCTTAAGGACTAAAGTTTTTAAGACTAACCATCCGTAAGGCTTTAGCTGGCATCCATGGGAACAACAATGCAATTTCCATTCAATCCATTAACGCGCACTAGGCGAGCATTTTGAATATAGATTTTACATTTATATTTTGTATTAATATCTGGTCTTTTAAATACATTTTTGTCGGCGTCCTAGCTGATCTGCAAATTCGAGACTCGAGATGATCGGCCAGTCCCGACTCGGCTTTATTCTCATTTATTAATCGTTATAAAACGCGTAAAGCCATTTCTTTTTTGTTCGTTACTGATCTGTTTCCTTCTAGAGCTGAGAATTTATAAGTTTTCTGTTAAAATGTTGACGAAAATTACTCAAGTTAAAATTTTTTTCGAAACACTTCTTGACCCTCTCGGAATGAAACTAGTTTAGATCTCAAGTTATATTGATTTCTGTTCCTTTCGTAAGCTTTATTATAGTTTGCCTTAATTTCATCCCTTAGCAATGCTAACTTATCTTCTCTGATTAAATTTACTGGCTCTTCTATTAAGGACAACCTCTTTAGCAATTTATAATCCTCTCCATGAGTAATCATGTCCACACCAAATAAAGCCTTATACAGAGAGCATCCTCACGATTGGTGCAACGACGAACGGAGTGCACAAGAGATCTGAGTAAGGTACAAATCCCAATCTCTTTGATCCATTCGGATATATGATGTAATTGCTGCCAATAAGGAGCGATTAACTCTCTCAGCTGCATTGCTCTGAGGCGAGTAAAGAGCAGTAAACATGTGCCGAATGCCATGTTTGGTCATAAACGCTTCGAATTCTTGTGCTTTAAATTGAGATCCATTGTCGCTGATCACTGTCTCGTGGACTCCAAAACAATGAAAAATGTCCTTTAGTAAAAAATCGACGATCGGCGTAGTATTAAATTTCTTAAGGGGACATAACCAATGATACCGACTAAAGTGATCAAGGACTATAAGCAGGCCAATATGACCCCTCTTACTCCTAGGGTATGGACCAAGTATGTCTATGTACAGCTTCTGAAAAGGCCGACATGACACGCTTTGCTCCCCCATTGGAGGACGAAGAATCGCATTAGGGGCCTCAGTCTCCTTACACTTGTCACATTCTCGGATAAAATTTCGTACATCTCTTGATAATCCTGGCCAAAAGAAATTTCTACGTAACCGTTCAATTGTCTTCTGTATTCCTCCGTGTGCTGACAAGACATGGGCTTGACGAATTGTATACAAGCGAAGACCATCTGGTATCCACAACTTCCAAGCCAGCGATTCCTGGACAGGATCTCCGGTGACATGCGGTGTACGAATATAGACGAATTTGTCTATAACCCGTACATCGGAAAATTTATCCGGATCCGATTCAATCTTTTTCTTCAAATCCATATAATTTGGATCTAAAAATTCTGGGGACTCCAGGTTTATTCGTGGACCTTCCAACTCTATACTATTAATTTCATCTTCGCATAGCCGCGAAAGGGCATCCGGTACAATGTGATCCTTGCCTTTGCGATGAGAAATTGTGAACTTATAGGCTTGTAACCTAAAAACCCACCGAGCTAGCCGACCAGATACGTTTTGTTGTCTTCGAAGCCACATTAAACTGGAGTGATCGGTGACCACTTCAAATCCTTGAAGCTCAAGGTAGCAACGAAATTTTTCGATGGCCAAAATTACAGCCAAACATTCACGTTCTGTAACACTGTAATTCCGCTGGGCTCTCGACAATTTCTTTGACATAAATGCTATAGATAGTTCTTCGTTGTTTTCTCCACGTTGAACAAGTACCGCACCAATACCGTAGTCGCTGGCATCACAATGCAAATAACATTTATTTACAAAATTTGGATTATGTAACACTGAGTGGACGTCAGTAATGTTTTTAATCGATCCATTGCAGACTGAGCTTCGACTGTCCAGTTAAACGAATTTTCGTCGACAGCATTTCTGTAATGGCGAATGTTTCTTCAGCAAAGTGTACCAACCGCATACGCCTAAGAATCCTCTGACTTGTTTTAGGTTTTTGGGAGTTGGCCAGCAAATCCTATTACAAATCCTAGATAGTTGATTTTTGTGACACAAAACTGACTCTTTGACAGGTTTAAGCTGAGATTAGTTTTTCTAAACTGCTCTGCTAATCTTACCAATACTGTGAGATGTTCCGAAAAAGTTTCCGAAACTATACACAGGTCATCAACAATACTGTGAGATGTTCCGAAAAAGTTTCCGAAACTATACACAGGTCATCAATGTAGCCAAACACACAATAACGCAGATCAGGAGGAATGAGATCATCCATCAGGCGGCACATTGTGGATGGAGCATTACATAACCCAAATGGCATTACCGTAAATTGATAAAGTGGTCTTCCAGGCACTGTGAAGGCCGTTAGAGGCTTTGAATCCTCGGACAGTTCAATTTGCCAATACGCATCTTTTAAATCTAATTTGGTGATTACGTTAGCTTTTGGAAGTCTAGCAAAAATACCGTCGATGTTCTGCAAAGGGTATGCATCCTTTTTCGTAACATCATTCACTTTGCGAGCATCTAAACATAATCGAACTTTATTGGGCTTAACTACCAATCGCATTGGCGAGCTCCAGGGACTTTTGGAAGGCTCAATCACTCCTAACTCTATCATACGATCTATCTCGACGTACATAAGCTTTTCAACCGCAGGACTAACCGGATAATATCGTTGTTTAATTGGCTTCGCGGCCTCTACTTCAATGTGATGCTTGATTAATGAGGTGAGTCCTAGGCCTTGTTTTTCATAATTTGGGAATAATTCGACAATCGACTCTAGTTGTAATAATTCACGATCGGACAACGGGTATTTCAGATTTTCTATAGTGTCCTTTTCTACGGATGGACGAGTTACAGAAGAAATTACTCCTGGGGCGAGATTGAAAATTCGATAAAAGTCAATTCCTAATATTAAGTTATACATGATAGAAGGGATGATGTATAACTCGATGTCCTTTGCTTGCCTATTATAGACCATACGCACTAACAATGTTCCAAGCACTTGATGACTTTTGCCATCTGCGGTTTTTACGTGCGAAGTTATGGGTTTGTACTGGGTGTATTTACTAAACGTTGTTTTGGCTAATTCGGAACCTATACAACTGATATTGGCCCGGTATCTAGTAACCCTAACTCTGCAAATTCTAAAAACGATACATTTGCATAACTACGCATGTCGTTGTTATTCTGAAAAACTGTTGCGATCAATAATCTTCGCTTCTTTTTAATTATGCCTATATGCTTTCTGCGGCGACAAGTATTTCTGCAACATGCCGGTTTATCGCTTGAAAAGATCCTTTTCCTAATTTCACAATACTTACTTAACCTTTCCAGATATGGCTTAAAACGACTTCTATTGTCTATTAAGATACTACCAGGTTCAGATACTGATACCTCGGAAGCTTGTAGTTCTTCACTTATTTTGGAGGCATCCTGTTGTTGTAGGCTGCCCCCTTCTTTCGGTTTTCCGAAAGCTGTTGGCATTTTGGACATTGTGGCTTATAAACATTGGGGGTACCACATCCGTAACAAAACACACGTCTATCCGTAAGACAATCTTCCCATCTGTGGCCTTGTGTCTCATTATTCCAACAGATAATTTTCGAGTTACTTTTGTCTAGCGCGGCAACTTCCCCGATTTCTTCAGGCTCAGCTTCATATGCTTTTTCTGGTTCTTCCAGGGAATACACACGATAACCACTTGGTTCTCGGGGTTTCATTGGGGCTGATCTGATTCGACCGCATTCTCGGAGAAAGTTTTCTCTCTTTTGCACAAGTCTTCGCAAATGAAGAATAAATTTCTTCAAAGAGCAATCTATCTTTAATTTCGGGCAACAAATTATTCTGCACAATTTCAATTAATTCATCTTCTGTAATACGAGAAGGTAATCTATCCATTAATTGGCAAATGCTTTCATAGAAACTTTCAACATTTTCGCCTGGTTTTTGTTTCCGAACTCGAATTTGCTCGCGAATTTCATTATTCGTACGACTCTCTCTGCATTGCGCTCGTATGGCGTGACAAAACTCAGTCCAATTCCGTTTTTCCGCTTACTTGTGGTAGCGCCAGTACCAATCCCTAGCCTTTCCGATTAAGAGCAAGTGGATATTACGCCCTAATGAATCGAAATCGCCTTGCAAGTTTTCTTGGGTTAATATTTTAATCCGATATAAAAACTCTTCTACAGACAATCCTTGTGAGGTTCCATCAAAATGTACACCCCACTTCTGAATCACGTCTGCAACTTTATGTTGTAGGAAACGCTGGCGACTATTGAAGGAACCACCAAGGTTGCTTGGAGGGGTAGGCATCTCCTCTGCAGATGCTATACGATTAGCATTTAATGGCCTTGGCATATTTGCTAACACTCTGCTAACCGTTCTACAATATCCTGACTAATTACAGGTGGTGGAGGTTGGCGACGTGGACGGCCTAGTTTTCGCGGTGGTCTATTACCGATTTGCAATTCCGGTTGTTGGCGTCTTTGCCGACCGTCGGCCTGATGTGTGCTATGGCTCACATCTCCCGCTGCTAAATTCACACTACTATTTTCCAGCGATTGAGCTCCTAGAAGATCTGATTCTTCTGGGGGTAGAACATCTCTTCTCGCTTTTCCCACCGCTCTTGTGACGGGACGAGTAGGTTTAGGCAGCGATCGTTTGGCAGGTGAGCAATTTCCCACTACCCTTTTCAGATCGGCTGCACGTAAGTCTGCGAAACAATGTGGGCATTCCGTTTTGGTGTCTAGTCTATTCTCAATACATGGTTTATGGAACACATTTTGGCACGGAGTGACACAACAAGGTTGCGTATCCGACATGGTCTCACCACAAATTATGCATATGCTTGCCTCAGCTATTGCTGACGGCTGATTACTGGTAAAACTATGCTGTAACGGCATATTAATAATATAAATCTTCCGTCGTCATTTTTGGGAATCGAAAATTAAAATTGAAATGAAATTAAAAAAAACAAAAAAAAACGTCGTTAATTCCTTTGGGGATTTATTAAATGGGCTATCGATTTTAAAGGCAATTCTCCACTTGTAAACTGATAAACCGATGATACAGTCAACACTTAGCGGTCAAGGATACGTTGTCCGTACTCCTCGAATATCCAGCTAAATTTCACACAGATCTCTTAACTTATCATTCGACAAATTTTGAACTACAATGTACGGCAACTCAATATATCACTCAAAATAATTACTAATTTCAGCCAAAATTTATTCATCTAACTTCGTATTCACACGCGCAAACACCCGAGTTCCAGAACCAGAGTAAATAGTATTTACTAAATAGAAGAAAAATTTCAAAATGTATAATAAGATCCGCACGAAAGCAAAACGAGCTGATTATCTGAAATGTTTTTGTTTTTTATTCGAAATGTGTTAATGGAATATTATTTCTGGATTACTTTGGAGTTGTCAGGCTCACCTGGTCGACCTAATCTTGTACTAACAACAATTATCGAGTTCCAAAGTAGTTACGATTTTTCCGAAGTTCTCCAATAAAAAAATACAACAGATTCTGAAGCTACAAATATGTCTGTATAAGAGGAGTAACAACACGTTTTTGCACTCTACACACATCTCTCGCTTCATAATGGTGGGCTTACTACTTGTAATCCCAACCAGAAACATCAGGCCTATCAGAACTGTTAGTTGTTCCAACTAAATATATTAATTAGCACTTCCAAGTATTTCCAGTCGTGCCTCACCTCTTTTGAAGTCGGGCTTCAGTTCGTCGTTCACATTTAAAAAATTCTCCATTCGCCGGATATAGTCAAACGGTCGGGACCCGTCAACGGGCTAGCTCTGTTCGGGAATGTGGGCGGGGGTTTTGTTGACCTATCTCGGCACACTACGTTAATTTTATTTATAGGGTCCCTAAAAAGCCCTGTCCGGTAATACTTAAATGAATTGACCCTTCCGGTCAATCCGAATTCAACACAAAGATCGCAGAAACGGTAATTAAGATAAAAACAAAAAAAAAAAGAAAAGGAGGGGAATGGGATAAATGGGAACTAAGGAAACAAAAAAAAAATAAAGGAGGAGGTAACCAAGGATGCGTCGGTAGTCACGACGGCGGTGTGTTCTAGATGTCATTCGACGCACACCTTCTGCACCCGACCCGATCATGACCTGCAAGGGTAATTGTGATTGCATATCACTTCAATTCAAACTTTACGACCCCATGACTCGGAAGAAAAAAATGTAAGTTCTCATTTTATAAACTTCAACCCGTTTTAATCTTTAATGGCATGATATTTATTAAATTCATATATATGTATATATATACATTTTTTTTTTTTTTTTCTTGGTTTGACCCAACAAAATTTAATGATGGAACAGTGCTAAGGCCAGAACTTGAATGTAGTTGTTTGGATCTACGCCAAACCCTGGTGTGGAATCCAGGTGTTTTCCTTACGCCGTCAGTACTATATTCGCCTATTAAGGAAACCATGTGCCGGGAAACAAAGTTTTGGGATATTTTACATGTTTCTTTATTTATTTATTTTTGTTCAATAACTACCTTGACAGTGAGTGTTTTTGCTGTTCCAATCAGTGATAACGATCCCTTCCACTTTAAGCCGAGGATGGCTTAGAAATTTGGAGATTTGTTTTCCTGTCCTGCTCATCCTCAATTGATATTTTTATTTATAATTATCAAGAGGAGGGACACGTCTTCTTGCTCCGCGACTTCGAATAGAAAAGAAGAAAGCTGGAGCTAAGAAGCAGCAGCTTCGTTTCTGCAGAGCTGTTACCAGGGGCGCTGCCGACAACGAATCGCACTGTTCCGCTCTTGGCGATAGATCGCACGGTAGCGGTATCCGCTAAACTATGAGCGCGAGTTTCAGGAATTCAAAGCTAACGATCGACAAATTTCCCTGCACGGATTTCAGTTTTGTACCGAAGTAAATTAGGTGGTTTCTACTTGTATTTTTTTTTTAATGTTATTTTGATGGAAATTTTGTGTTGCGCTATTCAACAAAATTGAATGAAATGGACTATGGGGCCATTACAACTTACGGATGGGCTTCATTGGTTGTCACTATCTCAAGTTAATCTCAAGCCATTTACTGTCCTTTTTTTTCATTGCCTTTACCTCGCGATGCTATAAGGACTTTCTTCATCGTTGTAGGTTGCAATTTGCACAGGATCAACATATCGTCTTCTTTGCCACAAGATTATCGGCACGTCCTTAACGAAAAGAGTAATAAATAATGATCCAAGGACTTTGAGGGACACACACACTCTTTGAATCCGACCTATTAAGTAAGATGCTTATCCAGGAGTGAAACCATGGGCTTGTGAGAAGAACGTTGTGATTCACAGAGTCGAATGCTTTCCTCGAGTCAGTGCAAATGACATAAAATTGCATTTTCAGAAGAAATGCATCATTTATATATACTGCAGATATTGCAAAGATGAACAAATGACTTTTCAAATAGCCCTGGAATAGCAGATAACTTTGCAAAGTTATCTCTGAAATTATAAATATCAGACTTAATATTTATTTAATTTAGCAATGGATGCATTAAATAAATATTGCACTCATTAAGCACACAACTAGGAATGTTGTCAAGCCCAGGAAGAAGGAAGATCTTACAGTTGTAATACTAGAGATAAGATAACTATTCTTAAGGTTAAGAAACAAAATATTATAGGTACAAGATATGTAAGTGCAATATTAGTGCTACCTTCATCTGTGGACAATTCGATTCCAAAAATTAATGGCACATATAAAGACGCATTCTTTGCAAGATTGGATTTATTGTCAAGGAAAACAATTTTTTTCAAGCGAGAAAAAACCTTTCGATCGATTATTTGTTTTAATAGCAATATGATATGGAGTTGCAAACCGGTCGGCTTCAACCTATGCACTGCCTTTATCAAGCATACGGATAAATGCCAAGTTTTAACAAAATAACATTTAATCTCAGAAAGTTTTTTTAGTTCATATCGAAAATATAATCTAACAGATGGTCATGGATATATCGACTCGGTTAGTGATTAAAATATATACATGTAGGAATAGGAATAGACACAGAGAGACGAGGACAGGAAGAAACGCGAAGTGGTCTCAAAGAGAGAATGGTGATGAGTTATGCGATGATTCGGTGCCAAAATCTCGTCAGAAACTCACGCAAATTACAATTATGCAACCAACTCATCAAAGTTGTAAAATTACATAATATATAGTGAAGTGAATATGTTATTATTTAAGAAACCCGATAATCACATTAATAAATCATTATAATAATAAACGTCGGCTCTGATTTATTTACTGCTAGTGAATATTGGAACCCACATACATATAAATTTCTCGAAATTTGCTACCAATGTTGTGAACAATTTTCATGAACGATTTTATTGCTTTTAATGACTTTACTTTAACTTTATTAACTTAATCTAACTATTTGTGGTAAACAATTTTCATGATTTATTTTATCGCTTTATTGATTTAGACTTTATTAATTTAAGCTAACTATTTGTTATATTTGCAAATAATGTTCAAATAATTATACCAAAATATTATGTAAGGTTTTTGGATCAAAACAGATTTAAACCTACCAACTCAGATTATTTGCTAGTTGAAATGATTTACTGTTTACTGTGTAGAACTGCGCATACCATTTCCGAAATTTTTTAATCGAAGACTCTTCCAACACTAGCAAGGGGTTATTCCGATAAGTTTTATGATTCCATATATTAATATCACGTTCAAACTAAAAGTAAAAAAGAATAATTAGCTTAAAAAAATTGTTTATACTTTACACACCATAATGCTTTCCCCGTATATTAAAATTTTCATAATTGGAGCCATTAATCGGGTTGCATAAAATCTGTGAACAACTTTCTGCAGTAACGGTTTTATTGGAGTAATCGTTTGAAATATTTGAAAATTGCCAAATGTTGGTGAATGCAGAAACATATGAACATAGGCGGGCCCAACCTGCAAACACACTTATAACTTATAAAACGTTTTATCATTAAAATTGTAAAATATAATAACTTGTTTGCCTGTAACATTCATCTGAGAGCATCGAAAATTTCCAAATAGGTTGAAAGAATGATTCAACTTAATTTCGGCAATGTGTTTGTCTTCGGCAACGTTCCAACTAAAAGGAAAAATTTAAAAAAGCATAAGGACGAAAACAAAATGCCCAATCCAAATTGAAAATTAAACATTCTTAAACTGTAGCTTAAACTTGGACTTGCTAGTTCAATTTGATAAATAGGATTGGTGGATAATTTTTAAACCTTTTTTTATGCATTCTGCATAAGGAAAGGTACGTGCCGCAATAAGTACTGCGCCAGTTTTCATTTGTCTACAGTCTGATTGTTTTGCCCACAGTTCGTCTTGTAGACATAATCCAGGCAGTACTCGCCAGCTCTGGTCGCAGACTCGTTTTTTTTCGAAAACCCCAAATTTGTCCTGGTGTAGGTAGAATTTATTTGCGGACTTTACATAAAATTCAGGGTAGGAAAATCAATTGGTTTGGATAAGTATAGAGTGCGTTCTTGGGCAGACCAAACACCAAAGACCCGAAATATTGTAAAATCCACTTCCGTGGTTTTTGTTTATAATTTTTTATTTTCATTTTGTAAATAAAATTACAAAATGTAAAGTTTCCAGGACGATAGCAAAATTTTCGAGACGTATTCGGATTACACGACATAGGGTATTTTTGTTTGTACATGTGTATTTTATATATATATTTGTTTGAATACGTCTATTAAGTTTGAAGAACTTGTAAAATGGTTCAGAGGGGAGGACAACATCAGACAGGACGAAGGTTTCAGATAGCGACCGGCCTCTCTTCGGATAGTTCAGTTGTGGATAAGACGAGATTCCTCGTGAAAACGGAAACATAGACAAATAGCATATAGGATACCGACAAGGCATTGTGTTTGTGTTGCAGCCTTCAGAAGCATTGCCTCCATACACCCAACCTACTTGCAATTACCTTCGTTAATACCATAACGTCAGATGTGGCAATAACTTATCGTGTCTGATGTGACGATGACTTCGGTTAGCCGCTAAGTTTAGCGAAGACATTAAAAGCATGGCAACGCAGATACATATTCAGGTGGAAGGTTGAAGCCGTGCCATATACACTGAACATAATAACTATTTAAGTGAATTTCGAAAATACGCAGTAATTCATAATAATTTATTAAATTAAAACTTTTATTTTAAGAGATTTGTCCATGTTCATAAGGAAAACTATTTTTGAATTATTGCAAAACATTGTATGAAATTAAAAATAAAAGACAAGCCATCGTATTTGTTTATCACAATTATCGAACTACTACTCAGGATAGCCGTGTCGCATTATTGTGAAATTATAACCGGTGTAGCAGGATTACTTATAAAATGGAAAATATAAATCAGAGAACGGCATATATCAATTTTAAAATTATTCAGCAAATTTAAAAAATAAAAAGGCGTTAAAGAACTTTCTCCGAAAACTTGTATCCCTCAAAAAATTTCAGCGTTTTTTCATTAAAATAAAAGTAAAATTCGCGTACCTCCTCCACTACAAAATTGCGAAAACATACGACTTAAACAAATTTTAAAGCTTAATGTTATTTTTTCCTAAATATAAATGTTAATTCTGTATTTTTTCTATTAATAATCGAAATAAAAATTGCTTGTAATTTTTACTTAGTGGACATACCTTGCTTGCCATTGATGATATCCAAGGTAGCGAAAAATACTTTGTTTTATGTGGAAGCCACCAGTTATAATATTATCATTGTGAATTGCTTTGAAGTGTGCCAGATCGGCACCATTTTCTGGTATTTCCTGAATGTGACAGTTTACATAAAACTCGTTGCGGCCATGGTAAACAAATTGGTTGCTTTGAAGTTCGACAGATTTAGGAAGAGTCCATGGAATTTCGGATCCTTCGACACTATACCAAACAAACACAAATCCATTCATTTCTGTGGAATTCCATTTCTTTACTTTTGTTGCCGGTGGAACTGAAAGGCGGTCATTTTTTAGTTTTTTGTTATTCTTATAAGTATATATTTTGATTTACCACAAGTGCTATAAGGAATGTTTGTACACATTCCGTCTGTCCCTCTAAAACTCCATTGATGAAAGGGACACTCAATGTTATCTCCAATAACTCGACCTCCAACTGCTAGGTTAGCTCCTAAGTGTGGGCAATATGCATCCAAAACAAAAACTTTATGTTTTTGTGAGCGATATATTATAAAATGCTCCCCCAGGCAAGATAGATATGTTGATTCACCAGCCTTAAGCTTGGATGATTCGAGAACTCCATACCAACCATTTGGGTATGGCGGAGGTAATTCCTTTGATCCAATTTTTCGTGACTTTCTTAAGCGGTTAATTGTGTCACGCTTGTCTTTGCTTCGCAGCTTATTCGCATTGTTTATGAATTGCCAGCCAGTACTGTCATCCATTGGCTTGCATGTTTTAAGGAAGAAATCAAGATTTTTATCTTAGTTTCTCCGATATACCTTAGTCATTCATGTTTTCTTCAGACAAAGTTGATCTGGCACACCCAATGATAGCACGCCAATATACCGCAAAGAGCAAATACATAAATCTTCAATCTTGAAAGCCACAGTATTTCTAAGTTAGACTCTCTTTAAAAAAGGGAAACAAATTCAAACTAAGTCACCTTCCGCCCCGAAAATGAATGTTACACACAAGTGAAGTTAACACACAATTACGCTGGCTAAGTAAAGGGAAACGTTTGTTTTCGATACATTTTTTTCGAATTAAATACCAGTAATTTTTCTAAAATTCAATAATATTCAGCAATAGTCAAAGCATTAATTATAAAAATCGGGAATAGAATTCAAGACTTAAAAATCTTACAACGTTTAATAAAAATTCGTAACAATCCACTTAGTTGTGAATTAACAGAATTATTTGAACAGCCTCTTGGAATACATTTGGAAAGTGGAGAACAAGTTTATGAGCGCATTGGTGACAGAAAATATCCGAATCTGAAAAATGTAATTTATAAGCTGTGAGGTGGCATTTCCTCAAGCTCAGAAATCAAATATCTGACCAACATATAGCCAGCCTATTTCGAATTAAAGAATATAAAGAAGACATAGATTTGCATGACATTGTAAAAACGTATTAATTTAATTTATTTATTTATTTGAGGTATTTAATTTTCCTATATTTAAATTCATTGTGTGTTTTTAATTTATTGTTTAAACAAAACATTTTTTTATTCTGATTGAGAAAACCAAGTACTAAAACAAATGAGAACGCTACAGTCGGGCGGAACCAACTGCGTAATACTCTGATACAATAATTAATATCGTCTGATAACAGGTATAGAACATCGCGGGTCAAAAAAATGGGCGTAGCTAAACAAAATGTTAGACAAGGCTCCTAGTAATCTTCATTTTAAGTTCGATAACTGTAAATTACGGGAGATATGGGGTTTTGGAAATTTTGGGTGCGGAAGTGGGCGTGGCAAGTTTGGTAACTATAGCTCTTAAAAGGCGAGAGATATTGGCTTTTTTGGTTTTTGTGGGCAGGAGTGGGCGTGGTCCAAAATATCTTTTAAGTTTTGTGACTCTAGCTTTCAAATTGTGTGAGATAAATGGTTTTATTGGTTTATTAACAGGTGTATCGGTGTTAGGTAGGCGGAGTGGGCGTGGCCATCAAATTTCTTCGGGTCGTAAGTAAGTAAAGTATAATACTTAAAAATTTTGATGACTCTAACTTATAAATTGTGGAAGATATGCGCATTTCAAATTTCAAGGGCCGAAGTTCCTGGAGGCGGTGGGTGTAGACTTGTTCACAAAATATATATGCCGATCTTCGGTGGAGGTTACCTGCAAGTTAGTTTCCAGTTTGGTAACTCTATCTTTAAAATTGTGTTGGATATGCGGACTTTTCGATTTACACTTTCTGAAATATCGGCTTTGGCGATTATAGGCGCAGGTGTGGGCGTGGACATAACATTTTCGATTCTTAAATGCGGCTACCAGTAATATACCTACCAAATTTGATGGCGCTAACTCAAAAAGTGAGGAAGATTTGGCCATTTCCGATTTTTATGGGCAGCGCCTGGCGACGGCGGCGGTAGACAAAGTCGTTGCCAATCTTTGAAGCAAATCACCAACAATTTACCAACTAAATTTAGTAATTGTAGGTTTAACATTGTGGGATTTGTGTGGTTTTTATGATTATCGACTTTTTCAATATTCTTGCCACCTAGTGGACATAGCACAGCAATTTGAACACTTTGTATGAGGCGGCCACACACAAGTCGGATGGATGGACAGACACAAACCAATATACTTGTGCCTTCGGTATCAAAGTATAAATACCTTTGTAAGGGCGCCGACCATTGCTGTAAATGGGTATGCTAAGATAATTGTTAGTAGATCGGCACTTACTTTGAAGGTGTTACTTAATAACATACAAACAAACTCTATACTTTTAGTACCACCTTTAACTTTATTTATTTTAGTTTCCTTCAGTAATTATTTGCTTTTATGAACTGCCGATGCTATTTCCCCACAAATCGTTAGAGCTTTCACTGCTTTAAGGCAAAAGTCCTCCAGATTTAAAAGGTATTTTATTTTTATACACAACTCTCGTTGCAGTGCACTGAAATTATTTGTGTGTTAAACACTCTAATAATGCCTGATATTGGTAAGAAGATAAAGATTGATTGGTTTTAACAAAAAAGGAGAGAATAACACACGCCATAGTTGAAAACTTGTTGAAATTAACAACCATAATTATGCAAACGAAGCTTTCCAATTCAATAAATTTAAGACAATGGAAAATATTAGTCATCACAATTTGAGGTGGGGATATCCAATTTGTTATATGCGCGCGAACTACCAAGTATGTGTATGCTAGGCTTGCAAGCTTTGAAAAAGGAGGACTAATTTTCAATTTGAAAACAATATATGACCACATCGTCACTTATAGTTATTTAACACATATATGCATACCTTTGTCCAATCAAGAGGTATAAAAAACATCCAGTACAAACAAAGTGATAGCACAATTACTAAACTAAGCACTGCATAAATATTTAATCGAACGTATGGCATAATTGTTAAACATTGATCAAACTCAATCAAGGATTTTATTTTAAACAAACCGAGTACATATTATTGTTGCATTTTTTTTTACAAAAGTATAAAAAAATTTAAACCAGCTATTTACGAGCTCTTTAGATCATAAGAGTTGAAAGATTTGTGTAAACCTGAAGAAAGATTGTCTCTTTTCAATAGAAGAAAAACATTAATATGTATGGCGATGATGTCTAGATATGTTCGTTTGCAAGTATAATTGGCACTTCCAAGTACAATTGAGTGCACCCATTTTGAGTATATTTTATTAGAGCAAAACAAACTGTTTACATTTGTGGATACACACTTATAAATTAAGCAATTTCTGCCTGAATCAGGCGTGCTCCAATTTCTGAAATCGGAAAAGTATTCCGTTTTCATTTTCAAAGTAGGTAATTGCAGGCTTCAAATTACGAAAACGGAGAAGTTTTCTCTTTTAAAAAGAGACTCTATGAGCAATAGCCATCAAAAGAAAACAGCAACTTTCATTTGCTTTTTTTTTTTATTGATTTAGGATTATTTTGTCTTGCTTAATACTGGAAAGTAGTTTATATATATTTTATAAATAAATATTTTGCGACCACACTTTACATTTTACATAAATACAATTTTTCAGCTAAAATCCGTCCGTTTTTGTTCGTGCAGTATATCATTTAGCTCAATGCGATATAAGTGTTATGCTGAGTTCACACAGAGCGACATCACGCACAAAGTATCATTTTTAATGATGCACGATAAAGTTTTGCACTACTAAATTTGCGCATCAATTCCGCTGTAGCTGCTGTAGTGACTATGTGAATTGAAAATGATCTTAGATAGTGTACCAAATATATATGTATGATGCGTCTATATATGTGCATACAGAAAAGGCTTTCACTTACCGCTATTTACTTTGGTACATTTTAATATACAATTTTATAACACAAAATCTCTGTTTCTAAACCGATCTCGATGAAATTTCAACAGTTGATCAATGTTAAAACAAGGCATAATATTTTTTGTTGCTATTGGTAATCGATATTAGTGAAGCTATCGATACACTGAAACAAAATTTAACTGCTTATGGTATACGAGAACTTTTTATTCCAAATTTGAAGAATCTACCTCTTACAGTCTTTGATATCGGCGCGATAATACAGATAGATTGACAGCCGACTCGGCTGTTAATGCTGATCAAAAAATTATATACTTTATGTAAAATAGATTTTCAAAACAGTTTACCTAACAACCTTTGGGTATGTGGGCTGCTGCCTTCGACAAGCAAGCCCCAGAAGACAACCGAGGCACTCTTGATTAAAGCAATCTTTATGCCAACATGGACTTATGCTGTCCATGTGTGGGGGACTGTGCCTACCAATCAATTTGTCAGGCTCAGGGTGGCCCAATCGCTTGCTGCTCGGCGTGCCTCCATCCTTTCATGGTACGTCATCAATGGCACTCGACTCTTACTGGTTGGGGACCAAATTAATTCTCACAGATGCCGCTACACTGACAAACTGCAGATGCAAACCCATCTTTCACCGACGCCTGAAGAGGTTACACCCTAGTGACCTTCCCACCAGAATTGTGGACAGCAGTGCTAAGTGCACATAATGCCAATTCAATTAAAACTAACAATGTGCTATTTATATTGCGCCTCAACGGGTACCAAATTCAAATTAAAAAAAACAATTCAAACAAATTAAAAGTTCTTTTCTGCTACTGCCAACAGGCGATATGTGAAAAATTTGGTGGCGAACATCATACTATTCCAGTCGTTCCAGCGAAACAGCCTTGACGGTTCGTTAAAAATTAAAAAATTAAAATAAAATAAAAAATATGCATTTAAAGAGCAGTACTTCGTTTGACGTATGGGGGTACGTCTAAGCCATATATTTTAAATCAAAATTTGATTAAACTCGTGTTTATGGTGCTAAAAACTGTACCAAGCCTAACGGGACCTTGATTACACATTGTATTACGATGCTTTTTCGTCTTACACTTTTAGTTCTTACACACTTAGTTGCATTCGTCTTTTTTTTCCCTGGTTTTTTGTATATTTGTCTTTGTTGAGCCAGTTTGACAGTCACTTTCTAGCCTTTGGAAAAGTAAGTTGGGCGTTATATGGATTTCCTTTGAATGGGATAATAAAGTATATATATTTATTTAATATTTTACACTTTAATGTTTTACACACTTATATGCCCAGGATGACAGTATTTTTATTTTACTAATTAGGTCACCGCACCACTATCCGCCTTGTCCATGTCCCATATTTATCGCAACGTTGCATAGAAGGGGTGACAGGGCGGCCCCGAGCCCTTGCTCAGCCTCGCTGCTTCGATAGTTGTTTTATATCTGAGCAGAAATCTCTCCGAGATTTCCTTGTGGATTGTCTGGTGGCTTTTTTGCACCCCGCCAAACCACGCTTATATTGAGACCAGTCAAAATTATCATTCCGTGATTTCGCAGCATTGAAAAGAGACCTGCAACTTTACCGAAGAACGATTAGTTGAAGTGTTCAACAAGTGGTTTTTTTTGAGCGAAGGCCTACTGATAGGCAAAGCTGCCTTGCATGCCCTTGTGAAAGTGTCTGTGAGACTACAGAGATGAGCGAAAGTAATTGAACCTTTCGGGGATAGTCAGAAGGGTTCGATGTAGTTTTCTTTTGAAAATTTCCCAGTTTGTCTTCTGCTGATTTAAGAAGTGATCTGGTTTTGGGTGGCTTAATGCAAGATCAAATTCTATGTATCTGTGAGCAGAGAGGGAGTGCTCTTCATACACCTGTTAGCTGATCGCTAATGGACAATGAGACAAGGGTCATTTCTATGACCTCTTTTCGGTTTAAAATAATAAAAGTGGGTCTGAAGCACTTGTGGGATGGTTCGGATGGGGCTGAGCTAAGGCCACTATGCGGGTCGCATGTTGCCGATATCGAAAGGCCTTCCTCCAGGGAAGTTAGCTGCGAGTAATAAGACCTCGTAAATAAGCAGACAAACAGCGGGTACGATAACGTACCTCAAACAGCCCCAACCTCGCCGCACTACTTCCCCGGGTTAAAAACCAGCCCAGGCTCCGGCAAACGGAGATCGCCTGTTCTAATTAGCCTTACCCGGGTAATGCAGCACGTGAGAACTAATGAAAGGTTTAAATAAAATAAACATACCGCAGGATCTCCCTGCGGAGAACATTTGACTGAGCCATAGACAGGGAAGGTCCTCCAGTGCAGCAGGCACATGACCATACCAGCTCGGTGGGCCGGACGATCCGAACCGGCGGAACCTCTGCGGTTCGAGGGTGAAGTGGTACCTACGGTACCTTCAGCAAGGGTACCGCTCCGCAAGAAGACATGCAGAAGGCCAAACAGCCCAGGGAAGCAGCTGCGGCACCTGCTCCCAAGAGTCGCAGCAGCACCCTAATGCTGCCGGTGGCGTTATCCTCCAAAGAGGATGTGCCGGAGGCCAAGGGCGCGGCTCGCGGTTCATATGCTGATATGGCGAAAAGGTAAAGGTGGCCGTGTTACCTGTGGAATTCTCAGGTTAGGCTTAGTCACGGGGAATTGTCTGTGTTGGAAGAGACTCCGGTGAGGGCTAAGCCGACATAATCCAGTCAAAGCTGAAGATAACGAGTGCCTGGTGTACGGAGGTTGGACTCAAATTAAACCCTACAAAAACAGTCATCGGCCCCTTTACTAGAAGATATAAGTTACAGAGAATGGGCTATTAGAAAAAAAGTATGGAGGTAAAATACATCGGAGTCATGTTTGACAGTAAGCTAAACTTTGGCACCCATATGCAGAATACGATATCAAAGAGTTCCAGAGCGTTTTATACGTATCGTAGCATAGCCGAAAAATTATGGGGTACATCACCAAAGATAATAAGATATATATACTCTTAGGTAGTAAGACCTATGCTGATTTGTGGAGTGATAGCATGGGGTGATGGGGCGCGGCTGATCACCGTGCAGAGACAGCTGCAAAAGTAGCTCTAACTTAAAAACTGATGAAGATAGACATTTAACATTTTTATGGCGTTGGTCGATCTTTAAAGCACGTCACCAACAACCTACCATCCAAATTTGGCGACTGTAGCCTTAAAATTGATCGAAATTCCTAGTGGGCGTAGCACTATGATACCTTTGGTATCAAAGTATACAAAATCAAGTGCTTCCAATCGAATTTCCCGGAGTGCATGTATGTCGTAATTCTCAATGGAATTTACAATTTCACAATGAGTGTAAGGAATGACGAAGAACGAAGAACGAAGAAGAAATCTAACGTATTAATTTCGTATAATCAATTTTGTCTATAACACAAAAATCTCCAGGCACCAGCAATGACACAATATCTTTTTGTTTTGTCTCGTTCGGTGTGCATAGGAGACAATTGCATTAAGGACAAGAATGAATGGAAAATATTACTGTGGTGTGTGGTGACTGTATGTATATTTTCGACAACCACACAAAAACACTTGAAGACAGGAGAAGTTGCCTGCTTTGGTATTCGCGCTTCCACAATGTACTTATGCCTCATGAGACAAAAAAGACGTAGTGTCTGATGCGGTGAGTTCGTTGTCCACGCTAATCACAAAAATAAATACGTTATCTTGTATTAATTATTATCTAACTAATTCTGTGGCTACTCCAGCCAACAAAATCACAAACATTGGCAACATTGCTTACCTTTCTTGTTCCACGGACACCTAACAAAAATTCATGGCTATATCTTCCTCAGCTTTCGGAAAGTGTAAATCGCATATTTCCCATCATTTAAAAGATAGAGTGATCAAATTTCGAAGGTAACTTGCTGGTATCTCCTAAAAGGATCGGCGGCAAAATTTCATACCTCCCGCCACTCCGCCTCCCTAAACCGATACACCCTTTAGTGTTTAGATAAGACCTGTAATGGTCGGCAGATAGATCGATAGGCGAGGGATATCGATGGGGGACCATCTTCAGAGAGAAAGAAAGAAAGAAAAAAAAAGAGAGAGAGGATGGGACCGCTTGCGCATGCGCTGTAGAAAGATTTATTTAAAAAGAAGAAATTCAAATAAATTAGTTATAAATAAATTATGAAGTAATTATATATAAAAAAAAATAATATAAAATAAATAAATATAAAACAAAAAATAAAATAAAACAAAAATCAAACAAACCGGCGGCAGCAACAGACGGAACTATCAATCGCCGCCACCAAGGAGGAAATCGCCAGGGACAACTGGACTCAGGAACCAGGAAGTGGAAGTTCGGAGACCCTGAGGCGACTCGGATTATACCAACACACCTGTGAGTTTGTTTCCGCCTAATTGCGTCAGAGGGAGTCAAAGACAGCTGATCGGCCCTAACCAATGCAATACTGATGCTCATTTTGTCACTCAGTGATGCGCACTTTTGAAGCCGAAAAAAAAAGAAAAGAAAATATTTTGTAAGCTTTAAATTAAGTAAATAGATAAAATTGTACTACATATATATACGCGAATTTAGTGTTGGCCAACAAAATGTTAAGGATCACTATGTCACATGTATCACATGATTTGTAAATTAAATAGTCTGAAAAAAGTTAATATGAGATGGTAAATTAATGTGATCGGGTGAGATGAGGGGCATAAGAAACAAGCGAAAGGAATAATTGTGCAAGGAAATTTAGAGGAGGAATCACTAGGAAGGGAGGGACACGCAGGCTGTACGAAACCCACACAGCCAACACAGCAGCGAGCGGACTGGTTTGATGGATTTTTTTTTTTTTATAAAAGAATACAAATTTTTTGTTAACTTACCGCCCAATATATCGCGGTCGAACTACCCCTGAGCCGATAGCTAGCCGGCTGAGCGATATATTGGTGCTTTCGATAGGCAAGGCATAACAAATGGCGCCCAATTGAAAAAACAATAATGAATAGATAAGAGATTAAAATAGTCTGGAGATTGTACACTTGAAATTCTGAATATTAACGATATTACAATTTTCCAAATATTGAACAGGTGGCCTTAACCAACAAGTAGGAGAAATGTTTGGTCGGACCGTGGATGAGCATCCTACTGTGCTGAGTCCATCGCTGCCACAAACAGTAGTCCTGCCGATTTGGTCAAAGAACATCTTTCAAGTGTCATTAGTAGTGAAAATGAAGCTTAGCTGGTCCGTGAGCCGGGGAAAAGGCCGAGCCACGTTGCCGCTGAAGTGGATCTGAAGCTAAAAAGAACAATAGAATTAATGAATATTCAAGAATAGAGAGGAACAATTGTAGGCGAGCTAAAAAGATAAAGGAGTGTTTTAGCGTGTGATTTTAAATTATTTTCGTTTTCGTGTTGTATGGATTGTTACCGGTAGGTGGCGGTGTCATACGGTGTTACCCTCATCTCACCCATCTAAATGTTTGAATAAGATTTTCGAGAGTGCTGAGTTTTGGTTTTGAGTGTTAGTTTGTTTTATAAGTCAATTTCCAGGGATAGCTTAGTTCTCATCATTACCGTTAGAATACAATTTTTACTTAGAGATTAGGTTATGTAATTGTTTCTGAATTATTTATTGGTTATTGGTATATTTATTGAATATTTATTTATTTAATACATGTATAGATATAATCAATGTTTATTGAGATAGTAGTTATATATTGCTTGTTTAATAATATAATATTTATTTTTCCACTGGAGATTGAGTAGAAGTGTTTAAGGTACAGATAATTGTTTTCCTTAGTCATATTTATGCATATGTACAAATATATATATATATTTATGAGATTTGGGGATTAAATAATTATACGTTTTTTTTGTTGTAGGTCGGAATAGAATTAAGATTAATAATTACATGAGCGAATGCGGTGTATTTAGGCAATCGAGGAAAGTGCGGGACTTTCAGAGAGACAGAGAGCAAGAGAGAATGGGTCCAACTACTCGCGCACAAAATAGCAAACCCACCGAGGAAATGGAGAGTACTTCTCATCAAGCCGGAATGCGTGGCCGAGAAGATGCAGCGGGCACCTCGTCATCAACGCAGCAAACCAGGAGCGAAGTCGAGCTTTCCAGTGAACTGAAGGCGGCTATTAATGTAGCGATAGCCCAAGCGCATGAGACTTACAGAGCATCGCTCTCCCAGGAAATGAGTGCATTTAAAGAGTCAATGGAGGCCAGCATGTTAGGTTTCATGCGGGAAATAAATGAAGTGGTCACATCCCTGAATGTGGAAAACGGAAGAAGTGATTCGAGTTCATAAGAAGCAAGAGAGGCGAGAAATAATTGACCACCTGCACCTACTCACCTCTTCGTGGATAATCGAGCGTTGGAACCCGACCAACGAAAACAAGCCGAACAGGAACAAGTTCCCGTATCGGGGTGGAAGCAACAAACGAGTAATGATAGGACGAATTATCAAAGAAACTGAACGAGCATCGGGGATACTAGGCAGGAGATTATTCACATCCGAAGGTGGAACCTGATCTTCGCCGGAGACCCGAAGGAAATGCCGGTGACGGAGTTCATCTTCCGTTTGGAGCACCTACAGTCGCTGTACCAAGTTCCGTGGTCGGATGTGCTGAGTGATTTCCATGGATTAGTGAATGGACAAGCTAAAGGGTACACGAGATAGATGTGACGGAACATTATCCAGGGAGCGAACCACCAGAAACGCTAGATGACATTTGTAAACCGAAGGAGCCGGGAGATCGGACGAGCTTAACTTGCTGAAACTGCAAGCAGCTAGGACATACTTTCTTTGAATGCGAGGCAGCTGTACGCACCATATTTTGCTATAAATGTGGACATCCCACATAATGTCATTCAAAGCACTGGATGGTAGGCTAGCGAGATGGTCGTTAACACTTCAGGCGTATTACTTCCAGATCGAACATAGAAAGGGTAGAGATAATGTAGTTGCCGACATGCTATCTCGCCCTTTCGATGCAGAGGAGGCTGATTAATTTCAGTTCGAAACTACCGCCTTTGAGGAACAGATATACATAGACCGTGTCAAGCTGGTACAGGAGAACGAGGAAAAGTTTCCTGATTTGCGGATGGAGGATGGATTATTGATTAAAAAAACACTATTTATTCGACCAGATATGGAAGAGTTCCATTGAAAACTATGGATTCCAGAAGCGTTAACGAACGCCCTAATTAAAGAGGCACGCGAAGGCAATGCGAATATGCATGGTGGATGCGCAAGGATGATAGGTGGGCTCAAACAAATGTATTTCTGGCCGGAAATGGCAATGCAAGTGAAGGCTTATATTGCGAACTGCGACACGTGTAAGGAGACCAAGCACTCGACGCAGACAAATAGACCAGTCATGGGAGGAGAGACAACAACGGATAGACCCATGCAAAAACTATATATGGATTTCTTGGGACCATACCCAAGGTCGCGAAGTGGTAATTTAGTCATTCTGGTAGTCCTGGATCATATGTCAAAGTTCATTTGGTTGAAGGCAATGCCAAAAGCGACGGCAAAGGCGGTGAGCCGATTTCTGCACAGCGAGATATTTTCCATGTTTGGGGTTCCAGAAGTCGTTCATACGGATAACGGCAGACAGTTCACATCAGAGGAATTTACAAATTTCCTAAGTCGACGAGACATAACCCACATACGATCTGGAAATTACGCACCACAGGCAAACGCAGCGGAAAGGGCCAACCAAACTATCCTAGCGGCGATAAGGACATATGTTGGAGACGATCACACACGTTGGGACGAGCGACTGGCCGACATCCAGACTGCGGCTCGAAGTGCTATACACCACAGCATTGGAACCTCGCCATATTTTGTGCTGTTTGGACAGCATATGTTTACAAGCGGAAAGGATTACAAACTCGCTCGCAAACTTAGACCCTTAACGGATGCCGAAGTCCAACATCTTTCCAGGCAGGACCAGCAACAAATCACCCGGCAGGAAGTCCAGAAGAATCTGCATAGAGCATATGAGAGAGCGGCTAAGACTTATAATTTAAAAACGCGGGAAATCTACTATGTTTCTGGGCAAGAAGTTTTCAAACGGAACTTCGTGCTAAGTGATTTCAAGAATCGGATCAATGCCAAGTTTTATACGTCAAATGTCGAGTCATTAAAACAATTGGAAACAGTCTCTACGAGCTGGAGACCCTCCAAGGAAACAGGATTGGAGTATTCCATGCAAAGGACTTGAAACAATAGCGTAATATAAGCCCGGCTAGCTCGGTCAGTAGAGTATGAGGCTCTTAATGCCAGGGTGTAGGCGATGGCCTACGTTGGACAAATATTAGCCTCCTTTTGCACTCCTGTTTCTCTGAAATGAACCTCGAAACCGTAGTGGGGCGTAATGGTCGGCAGATATATCGATAGGCGAGGGATATCGATAGGCGACCATCTTCAGAGAGAAAGAAAGACAGAAAAAAAGAGAGAGATATGAAGGGACCGCATGCGCATGCGCTGCAGAACGATTTATTTAAAAAGAAGAAATTCAAATAAATTAGTTATAAATAAATTATGAAGTAATTATTGTTGAAAATATGTAAAAGATCAATACAACATTCCGATTACTAATGTTAATAACAGGGATATCGATACTGCGCTCGATACCCCAACTTAAGAATACATTGAATAAAAGTTCTTCTTAGTCTAACCGCCAAACCAAGTGCATCACTTTGCCGCTTTAACACCCAACAGGTTATGGGCCCAGGCATAAAGAAAAAGTTGAATGAAACTAAGGTTATGTTAAAAGGCCGCGCTTAAGATCGAGTGAAATTTTTCATTAGAATTGCATAATTTGTATTGCTGTGTGCATTACCAACTAAAGTTTTCTGTGTGAGAACAGGTACGAGCGAAAAATGAGTGCGCTGTACAATACAGACAAGTTGGACGAAACAAATTATGATTCGTGGTGTGTCCAAATGAAAAGTGTGCTAATTCACCAGGAGCTATGGTCCGTCACTTCGGGAGCTATGAAATGCCCAAGTTCAGACAAGACGAGTGAATATAGTCAGTGGATATCAAAAAACGAAAAGGCTTTAGCGTTGATTACTCTCTCAATAAGAGGTTCTGAGATTGGTCACATTAAGAAATGTGATTCGGCGTCGAGTGCGTGGATAACCCTAAAGGCAGTGCATCAGCCCACAGGTCCAGTGAGACAGGTCACATTGTTCATGAGATTAGTCTTCGTGCGGATAAACGAGAATGAGAACATGCAAATGTATATTGCAAATTTTGTGAACACGGTGGAGCAGCTAACAGAGATTGGCATTGTGCTGCAAGAGGAAATATATGTTATTTTACTCTTGGCAAGTTTGACCAAATCATATGAAAATTTGGTTGTAGCATTGGAATCACGTGATGAATTACCAAAGTTTAGGACTTTGAAGGTTAAATTGATCGAAGAGTGTGATAGACGCAAGAACGAAGCACATATAGAGAGTGTGAACGAAAACAATGCACAGGCATTTTTAAGCAAAGCACACTAGGCTAAAGAGAGCGCAAAAAAGAAAGGCAAAGTAGGCAAGAACCGAAACAAAAAAATTAAATGTTACAATTGCGGTAAAATTGGCCACATTTCTGCAGAATGCAGGTCTAAGGCGAACGAAGATAATCTAAAAGGAAGAGACGAAAAATCATTCTTCACGTTGCTAAGTGCAAAAAACGGTGAACGACTGCTTGATAAGTCAGCGTGGTGCTTAGATCAAAATATGTTTAATTCGTTTGCACAATTCACAGGAACAGTGGCACTTGCTTGTGAAAAGTCACTAGAAGTAGTCGGACGAGGAGTCGTCATGATTAAAACGGAATCGTCAACTGTAAAACTTCCAAACGTTCTTTATATACCACAATTACAATGCAACTTTATTTCGGTGAGCAGAACAGTAAAAGGAGGCTGCACTGTAATCTTTAAACACAATCGTGCATGTGTATGTGACGAAAACGGTAAAACTCGGATTATTGCAAATCATAGAAGCAATTTATTTCTGCGTGAAATAACCGAAACAATAAATGCAGTGTTCCTAAGTGGAAATGGTAAAAGTGGCAGTGAGGACATTATAAAATGGCATAAGAGACATGGACATCTGAACATGCAAAGCTTCAAAGAGTTAAATAATATGAAATTGGTGCGTGGAGTGAACTTCAACAGCACAAGCGAATTTGACTGTAAGATATGCCTACAGAGTAAGTGTTGCGCGAAGCCATTTAATATGTCGGTCAGCAACAGTGAGGATGTGTTAAACCTCATACATAGTGATGTTTGCGTCCCCATAAACATATGTTCAAACGGAGGATCAAGTTACTATATACGTTACGTATATCTTATCAAAAATAAATCAGAAGTTCTAAATGTGTTTAAGAACTATAAGAACATGGTGGAATGCCAAACGGGAAAACGGACCAAAGTACTTCGCAGTGACAATGGCAGAGAATATGTAAACAACGAGTTTGACATATTTCTGAAAGAAAATGGGATCGTCCGTCAATTGAGTGTGCCTCACAAAACCCAGCAAAATGGAGTTGCAGAAAGGATGAATCGGACCCTCGTGGAGATGGCGCGATGTATGCTGCTAGAGGCCAAACTTAAAGAAAGTATCTGGACAGAATCTGTACATACGGCAGCTTATCTACGGAATAGATCGCCTACAAAAGCTGTGCTCCAGAGTACGCCATATGAGTTATGGCCAGGGCGGAAGCCATCAGTTGGCCACTTTCGTACATTTGGGTGCTTGGCGATAGCGTTGGACAAGACACAGAATCGGAAATTTAGACCGAAGGGTATAGAATACATACTGGTTGGATATGCCGATCAAGCTAGAGCATGTCGCCTCTACAGCAGAATCAAGTGCAGTTGATATACCCACGTTACCCGATTTTAATTGCAACAAGGTAATTACAGAAGTGCAGGCCACTAGATCCAGCAGCAGAGGCAGCAGCGGAGCCAGCAGCAGAGCCAGCAGCAGAGGCACCGGCGAAGATAACGGTAACACCGATACCAATAAAAGAGATACCAGCAACCGGCTTGAAAGAACCAGTGGGCACGGATGGCGAAGACCAGACCAGGATGTCATAACACCAGAAACTGTGGAAGAAGCATTGGAAAGTCCACAGGCGATCGAATGGCAAAAGGCCATGGCACAAGAATTCGGAGCACTGAAAGTGAATGGAACTTGGGAACCAGCCGAATTACCATCCAATCATAAGGCGATTGGATGCAGATGGGTCTTTGCACTAAAACGCTAGGCTAGTGGAAAAGGGCTGCAGCCAGCAACACGAAGTGAACTACGACGAAACGTTTTCGCCGGTAGTGCGATATGCGACAATAAGGATGGTGTTGGCCATAGCAGCTGAACTGGAGCTACATGTGCACCAACTTGATGTATCCACGGCATATCTAAATGGAGAATTGCAGGAGAATGTTTTTATGAAGCAACCCCGTATGTTTGAAGAACAAGGAGTGTCTGTTCTTAAACTTCGAAAGTCCTTATATGGGCTAAAGCAGTCTGGACGGATGTGGAACAAGAAACTGAACGAGATGATGACAAAAAATGGTTTTTCGGCCTGTCCAAGCGAGCAGTGTGTATATACTAGGCACACTTAAAACCACATAAACATAATCGCAGTATATGTGGATGATATGATGATATGTTCATCAGATAGCGGTGAGTTGGCCAGTATAAAAGAAAGCATATCTCAAATTTTCCAGGTGGTTGACAAGGGCCCTATACATAATTTCCTTGGTATGGAAATCAATAGGAAGGGAATAACAGGGGCGATAACGATCACCCAGCAGCAGCATGTGTTGCAGCTGCTTAAGAAGTTTTGCATGGAAGCGTGTCGGCCAGCATCAGTACCGTTGGCGTCCGGGTACACCACCAAATGTGAGAGCCAACAATGCAAAACGGTCAACCAGGCAGAGTACCAGTCACTGATCGGATCATTAATGTATCTGGCAGTTACATCCAGACCTGACATTTTACATTCAGTATGTAAGCTGTCTCAATACGGATCCCCACCAAGAGCACTGGGCAGCAGCAAAACATGTAAGGACGACGTCTTCAATGGGCATAACATATGCTAAAACTGAAAATCCCATCAAAGGCTATGTTGATGCGGACTGGGGTGGAGATAACACGGACCGAAAGTCGTACACTGGAGGAGGTAGCGCATTCTCAAGGGAAAGCAATAAGCAGTCGTCAGTAGCACTAAATAGTACTGAAGCCGAATATATGGGCATATCGGAAGCAATTAAAGAAGCTGTTTATATTCGGAAATTATGTAACGAAATGAACATATACAGAAATATGAAAAGTATTGTAATTCATGGCGATAATTTGAGCGCTATGAACTTATTTAAAAATCCAGTTTACCATGCAAGAAGCAAGCATATAGATATTCGTTATCACTTCGTGCGAGAAGTTTTTAATAAGCGTGTGATTCAGCTGGAATATTGTCCAACGAGTCAAATGATGGCAGATATCTTAACTAAGAATTTGAGCAAGTCAAAACATGAAAATTGTAATAGATTGATTGGTGTCAAATTAATTGTCAATAATGTGTATTGAGGGGGAGTGTTGAAAATGTGTAAAAGATCAATACAACATTCCGATTACTAATGTTAATAACAAGGATATCGATACTGCGCTCGATACCCCAACTTAAGAATACATTGAATAAAAGTTCTTAGTCTAACCGCCAGACCAAGTGCATCACTTTGACGCTTCAAAACCCAACAAGTATATATAAAAAAAAAATAATATAAAATAAATATAAAACAAAAAATAAAATAAAACAAAAAACAAACAAACCGGCGGCAGCAACAGGCGGAACTATCAATCGCCGCCACCAAGGAGGAACTGGACTCAGGAACCAGGAAGTGGAAGTCCGGAGACCCTGAGGCGACTCGGATTATACCAACACACCTGATTGAGTCAAAGACAGCTGATCGGCCCTAACCAATGCAATATTGATGCTCATTTTGTCACTCAGTGATGCGCACTTTTGAAGCCGAAAAAAAAAAAAGAAAAGTAAATATTTTGTAAGCTTTAAATTAAGTAAATAGATAAAATTGTACTACATATATATACGCGAATTTAGTGTTGGCCAACAAAATGTTAGGGATCACTATGTCACATGTATCACATGATTTGTAAATTAAATAGTCTGAAAAAAATGAATATGAGATGGTAAATTAATGTGATCGGGTGAGATGAGGGGCATAAGAAACAAGCGAAAGGAATAATTGTGCAAGGAAATTTTTTAGAGGAGGAATCAGGAAGGGAGGGACAGCATCCACACAACCAACACAGTAGTGAACGTACTAGTTTGATTGAAGTATTTGTTTTTGTTTTTATAAAAAAATACAAATTATTGTTAACTTGCCGCCCAATATATCGCGATCGAACCACACCTGAGTCGATAGCTAGGCGGCTGAGCGATATATTGATGCTTCCGATAGGCAACGCATAACAAATGGCGCCCAATTAAAAACAAAACTGACATTATTGGAACAAATGTCCACCTGTTTAAACAACACAGCGAAGCACATTTGTAGCAACAAAAGACCCTTGCATGAAATAAATAGAAATAAAACAAAAAAAAAATAAAAAAAACCACATGAAGTCAAAAAATTAAAATAGTCTGGAGATTGCAAACTTGAAATTCACAATATTAACAATATTAAAATTTTACATATATTGAGCAGGTGGCTTAACCCAACAAGTAGGTGGAATGTTTAGTCGGACCGTGGATGAGCATCGTACTATGCTGATTGGGTCTAAGAACACCTTTCAATGGTCACTCGTGAAAGTGAAGCTTAGCTGGTCCGTAACCCGGGGAAAAGGCCGATCCACGTTGCCATTGAAGTGGATCTGGAGCTAAAGGGGAAAATAGAATTTGATGATTAGATTACCGGCCAATTCAAATTTGTTCTTAAAGATATCATACCTTGAAATGGGGCTTCCAAAGTACATCGAGTTTTCAAGTCGTGATCCGTGCATTACCATTTAGATATTGTCAACGTTGGCTGACTTTGAAAACGCGGGCAAACAATAGCAGTAATTAATATTCCAAAATAGAGAGGAACAGTTGTAGGCGACCTAGAAAAATAAAAGAGTGTTTTAGCGTGTGATATTCGATTATTTTCGTTTCGTGTTGTATGGAATGTTACCTGTAGGTGGCGTCACACTGTGTCCCTCATCTCACCTATCTAAATGTTTGAATAGTATTTTCGATAGTGCTGATTTTTGGTTATGAGTGTTATTTATAAGTCAAATTCCAGTGATAGCTTATTTCTCACCATTATTGTTAGAATACAAATTTGACTTAGAGATTAGGTTAGTCAAATATTTATTGTAGTCTGCATATAATTATTTCTGATTTATTTATTAGTTGTTGGTATATTTATTGAATATTTATTTATTTAGTACATGTATAGATTTAATGAATGTTTATTGAGATAGTAGTTATATATTGCTTGTTTAATAATATATTATTTATTTTTGCACTGAGATTGGGTAGAAGTGTTTGGGGTGCAGATAATTATTTTCCTTATACATATTTATGCATATATACATATATATATATATATTTATGAAATTTGGGGACTATATAATTATAAGTTTTTTTTTGTTGTATATTGGAAACATCTACAGCCGCTTTACCAAGTTCCGTGGTTGGATGTGCTGGGGGATTTCCATGGATTAGTGAATTGGCAAGCTAAAGACTGGTAATGGATGTATGTGCGTACCTCTGGAGTTCCAGATTGGCCCAATCTCAGATATGACCTATAGCAGCAGTTCCAACTAAGGCGATCTGAATTTGAAAGGGAACACGAACTGAGAGAGCGCAAGCAACGACATGGAGAGAGTACGGAGGAATACATACAGGCCATGTTAGTGTTTAGATCGCGGCTATCCAGCTGTTTCTCTGACTATGATTTAATCAAAGTGATGAAATGACTGTCAAAGATCAGCTTTCAAGGATCATATACCCGATGCCTATTGCCAACCAGAAACTTCGCGAGGAGTGCCAACACGCTGAAAGGATGCTGTCAACACGATGGGCTCGAACGTCAGCTAGCCAAGACTATGCTCGGTCCCGAGAACAACAAAGGGTACACGAAATAGATGTGACGGAACATGATCCAGGGAGCGAACCACCAGAAACGCTAGATGACATTTATAGACCGAAGGAGCCGGGAGATCGGACGAGCCTAACTTGCTGGAACTGCAAGCAGCTAGGACATACGTTCTTTGAATGCGAGGCAGCTGTACGCACCATATTTTGCTATAAATGTGGACATTCCGGCGTAGTGTTGCCCAAATGTCCAAAGTTTCGACCGGGAAACACGGGTCGGAATACGATGCAAGCGGAGGAGTCGCGTTCCAATTCAGCCAAGAGCACCACATCCAATAGACGCCGCCTCCGTTATAAATTCTAAACCTGTAAGTAAGCCTCGATAAAGAAATAAGTAACAATATTGCAAAAGTTAATAAAATAAACAATAGTACTAACTTACCAATGACCAGATAGTCGCAACGAAAACCCCCAGAGCAGAGACAAGCGGAGTATGCTTAAGCGAAAGAACGGATATTTGAAGATGCAGGACAGGAAACAGTCTCTACGAATTCGAGACCCTCCAAGGAAACATGATTGGAGTATTCCATGCAAATATATAGCCCGGCTAGCTCAGTCAGTAGAGCATGAGACTCTTAATCCCAGGGTGTGGGCGATGGCCTACGTTGGACAAATATTAGCCTCCTTTTGCACAACTGTTTCTCTGAAGTGACCTTCGAAACCGCAGTGTGGAGTAATGGTCGGCAGATAGATCGATAGATTTTGGGTATCGACTGGAGGACCATCAAAGGAGAAGGAGGGAAAAAAGGAAGAGAGAAAAGGAGGAAAAAACGGGAAAAAGAAGAAGGTGTTGCACTTGCAGACGTATCGATAGGCAATTATCGTATACCACCACCGAAAAGGGAAATTTAAAGGGACAGATTGCTGAAAAGGGGTGGCCGATGGCAGGGTCAGCGAGATCAGCGTTGCATGTGGCGGCATTTTCCGCAAGGTGGCGTGTTGTGGGTTAGGGAGAATTAGCACATGACAAAAAATTAAAAGTGAGGCAGGTCATGTTTCTTGGCGCTTAAATTTTTGTGTCGTGCGAGCGAAGATATGAATGTCTTTGGCACTAACCCTCCGCTATATTGTGTGTTTTGTGGAATAAAATTCGGCGTAAGTGTGTTCGTTTAAATAATTTTTGAGTCGTTCAAATTTTGTGGTATATGTTCAGGTGGCCGACAGCAGGCGACGCCGCAATTTTTTTTGCTTGGCCACCAAAAATTATCTACAATCGGCACCACAACGGTTTTGCCAGGAGTAAATTCGCCGGAGACAACCTTGTCTACTACTTCGAAGGAATCACTTGGCGCATGGTTTATTTTCGATATTGGGAGTGCGCATGCGCAACGACGGCGGTCTTTTTCAGTCGGTGAGTGCGTTCCAATACGGAACCAGTGCCATCGCGTGCTCCTAGGATTAAGCCCTTAGCGAGTTCGAGCGTAATAAGAATTAATCGAATTAAAAATTAAATTCAAACGCATGAGCAATCGAAATGTATTATCACGCTCAAATATAAAATGCGTAATTTACATTAAAATCACGAATTGTCAAGACACACATAAAAATCAAATCTATGCCCAGTCAAGTGCAAGTCGACTGCGTGCATTTGATTAAACCCAAACAAAGTAATAGATTGTGCCAAACCCAAATTAAGCGCCCCGGGCGTAATGCTTCAGCAGATCCAGTCCACATTCCTAGTATTTAAGAAAATGTTGAATGTAGATGATTCTTTATGTGGTTAAATGTCATATTATGTAATTAGGATATCTGTTTGTTATTCATATATGTATATTTACTTATCCATATATTTATTATTAAAATAAATATTTAAAGTTACACCATTGTCATTCCACAATAATCCGGCGTCCGTACTTTTGCCAAGTTTAGGTAACATTTATGCATCAACCCCCCCCCCCCCCCCCCCCCCCGGCACCGAATACTTATATTAGAGCTATAATAGGCAAGATACGGATTGAGGTCATGAAAATAATAACAATCATATTCGTTCAATTTTTTGTATTTCGTCGAATTTGCAAGATTCCCAATTCAAATTCAAGTTGAATTGCCGTTTAAGACTTACCACGATACCAAGCTGCATGTTTTGTCATTACGTAGTTATATCTGATAATGCCTGTAAATAAATCATAAGGAAAGAGAATGTTCTGTGAGTAAATTTAATGGAAGGGAGAATCGCCGGGAACATGGAATAAAGTAATCGTCAATTCTAATTAAAGGGCGATGCGCAAACCAAATCCGTGGAGGCCCATCGCAGGAAGGGCGGGTACGTCGCGGCCATAAACACCAGGCTGTCAGCTGTTTCGTTTGTTTTGTGTGTGCATGTAGGTCTTTACTTAGTGTTATGTAGGTCGAGTTTTTTTGGAGTCTGTACCGTCCACGGGCAGGGTTGGAGTTACCCACCTCTGAGAATACTGAGCTAGCCGAGGTTGCCCACTGTGAAACACTGGACGTGTTACAAGGGAAAGAAAAAGGCCGCATACGCATGCGCATAAAAAAAAGATTTTAAAAAAATGTGAATAAATTAGATATAGAAATATAACGAATATAATTATATGTAAAAAAATAAAATAAATAATAAATATAAAAATAACAAACAAACAAACCGGCGGCAACAGGCGGAATAATCCAACGCCGCTACCAAGGAGGAGATCGTCGGGGACAACTGGGACAAATCAGAAACCAAGGATTGGAATCCAGGGAAAATTGAGACGACTCCCAACATACCAGTGAGTTTGTTCCCGCCCGATTAATTGCGGCGAATTGGCACGAAGACACAGCTGATCGTCCCTAACCTTTAAAGCATCAGTGATGAGCAATGCGTGCAACAGTGATGCTCATTGTGCCCATCAGTGATGCACACTTTAGCAGCCAATAAAAATAAAAGAAAACATAAATTTTTGTGAGCTTTGAGCTAAGTAAATTATTATTAATATATTACATATATAAGAGAATTTAGTGTTGGCCAACAAAATATTAGAAATTCACAATGTACAATTATTAACTAAGTATATTGTGGATAAAGAGAGACATGATTTGTGAATTAAATAGTCTAGTATGAGTTAAATAAATGTGATCGGGTGAGGTGAGGGTATAACAAATGAACGTTAATGGAATAATAGTAAAAGCGAATTTCCCCGGTGAATTTTGACGAGAAATCATTAGCAACCAACACAGTAGCGAGCGGCCTAGTTTGATGGAAGTATTTGTTTTTGTTTTTATAAAAAAACACAAATTATTGTTAACTTTCCGCCCAATATATCGCGATTGAACACCACCTGAGCCGATAGCTAGCCGGCTGAGCGATATATTGATGCTTCCGATAGGCAACGCATAACAAACTATATTTACTAAACTTAGAAGGTAGATTACTAAGATAGTACTCAAAAAATCGTTTCTGGGCCACGTCTCCAAAATTCCCAGAAGTCTATTCTCCCGCAATTTAATAGCAACAGTTACTGAACTTCGAAGGAACGGTACTAGCTTATATCTACCGCAATTTGAAAGGCAAACTTGGCCAGTACTTCTTGGGTACACCCACCCTGTTCTTTATTACTTGTTATCCGCTGGAATAACTTATGGTATCAAAGTATTTCGCAGGCGGTTATGCTCGACTGCAACGTTCTCTCTTGTTCTATTTTAGAAATTACAGAATCCAGCTCTAGTTTGTGTTGCCTGCCTTAAGGCAATGTTGGTAGCAGCAGCAACGAAGCTACAATTACTTTAATTATGTATATATATTGAATTTGTCGCCCTGTGAAGCGTAACATAAATATTTGTTGTTGCATATGCATACTCTGTTAAGCGTAGTTTAGCAGCAGCCAGCGTTTAGCTCTCTTTGTGCAATGCTCTCTCTCTCTCTCTCTCTCTCTCGAAAAAGGCCGTTCGCTAAGTCGGCGACTTCTGCAGCCTTTTATTCGTTTTTGGCTTCTCTAGCTTATCGATCGTGAGTTACAATTGTGTTGAAACTGTTTAGCAATTGGCTTCAAACCTTTAATAAACTAAACAGAGTGTTTTTAAAAATACTACGCGTTGGCTTCTAGTCTAAATATATTAAATAAATTGTATAACGTGGAAATATCCTTGTGTTGTTATTGGACAATAAAGCTCTCAATAAGCTGATAGCGCAAACACTGGTGACCCCGACGTACTTCTCTCTGCTTATATATTTACACATAAAGTGCATTTAATAAACAAAAACACAAATCAGTAAAACAGTAAAACAGTAAAACAGTAGTGGTAAACAACTATAATTTGAGCAGCCAGCCAAAGGTGCACAAATCAAATAATAAAACAAGTTCAAAAGAAATTCGCCAAATAATCGCCGTTTAGTGTACGTCTACTTTGCTTTGAACTTTTGTGAACTTGTTTCGTGCGTCGGTACATAAGCAGTATCGCCTACGCACATACATAGAAGCCGTTCGTTGTCGGTGCAATTGTTCTGTCGGTTTATGGTGTACATTTGGCAGCAATTTTGTGTGTGTGCGTTAAGCGTAAGCATGAACACAACAACAGTCGCGTCCGATGACAGTGTGCCTGCACATATTTCTTTTTCTAAGCGCAATGTGGAATCGATTTATAATGCGCTACAGAGTCTAGCGTGTGGCCGGTGTCTGTCATAAGTTCGGTTGATTCGGCTCAAATTAAGTTAAACAAAACGGAAGCCTCATTTAACCTTGCTCATGACAGTCTGGAACATCTTGACTACGATGAAATGGGCAGTGAGTTAAGCAGAAACTTTCAGAGGCTGTTTGTTGCGGTGTCATTTCGTTTGAAAAGTCAGCTTGAACTGTTCGAAGCGCGTCCCTTATCGTCAACATTTCGCCATGCTGAGTCGGCAGCTGATCGGTAAACTCCTATATATATTGATCGCTCTCATCGACCGCGCTACCGGAGCTCAAGCTGCTCATGTTTTTGGTGGTTACACGGAATTTGCTAACCTCATATCTATGTTTAACTCAATTATTGACAGAGACCTGAGCATAGTAACATTGAAAAGCTTCAGCACGGTCGTGTTTATCGGGTTTAGCTTTAGACGTTCGCTAAAAAGAGCAAGTGCAAATTATCGTGCGGCTCTGGACGTTCTAAGCAAACGCTTTAACAATAAGCGATTAGTGTTCTAATCGCATATCAAGGAGATTATTGGGCTCAAGAAGGTGAATTCGACTTCAGCATGGACGCTTCGAGAGCTTTCAGATAAAGTCAACTCGCATATCCGCACGCTTGCGTCATTGGAAGGCTCCCAGGAAATATGTGGATGCGCGGTCATACACAAGCTGCTCCAAAACCTAGACATCACTACTCAGACTTGTGGGGATGAGTCTGCACCGATGAACCACAGATCCTCAGCTCAAGAATTCTACACATTCTTGAAGAAGCGATGCCAGAAGTTAAAGAACCTGGAGCATGTAATGGGATATCATTCCCTCAATTCTCAGGTGGGAAAAAAGCAATTAAAGTCCTATCCCCAGTAGATGAGCCTTTGTGGCATCCCAATCTAACAATTCTCAGAGCCCATTTTGTAACTGTGTCGGCTATACTATTCATACATTCACCAGATTTGGGAATTTTTCTCCCTCCTGCTTTGATTGTTTAAAGTTCGGACACCATTCTCGTGCATGCAGCAGTGGACATTGTCATGTCTGTGGCAATAGGCATCATACCCTGGTGCATTTTGATGACAGCCTCTCCCAGCAGCCAGCCAATGCATCATCTGATTCTGCTCTCGTAGCTTCTTCGTCTTTCAGTTTACCATCGGCATCTGCTTCTCTTGCTGCACACAATGGATCATCAGATGTCGTGCTACTGGCCACGGCTATCATTCTAGTGAAAAGTCGTTTGTGCCTATTTCTTGCAGAGCCTTACTGGATTCGGGCTCTCAACTGCATCTGGTTTGGCGGAACAGTTGCAGTTAAGAAAAAACTCAATTAACAACTATAGGGTCCGGTCGTGGTGACACTATTGTTCGTACTGACGGTCATACGGTGGAAATTTGCTTCAAGTCTCAAATATCGGATTATACCGCTTCACCTACAGTTTTGGTCTCACCCGCCATTACGGACAGTCAGCCGGGTATTGCAATTGATATAAAAAATTGGAGCATTCCAGCCAACATACGAGTGGCTGACCCCGCATTCTACAAACCTCAGCGTGTGGATTTGGTGATTGGAGCTAGCATGTTCTACGACTTGCTGTGCGTTGGTCAGATCAGGCTCGTGCCTGGATTACCTTTGTTACAAAAGACTCGCCTTGGCTGGGTAGTCACAGGTGGTGGTCAACGTTTGAGCCAAATTTCATTGTTGGTCTCAAATTCCGCATTGAATGACGTCTCCATTGTTGATTATCGACTGGATTGACAGCTGCAGCGAGGACATTGCATCAGGCACTAAGGAGGATTTGGAGTGCGAGCAGCATTTCGTGAAGGCTTTTACTCGTCTATCTTCAGGCGAGTACTCTGTTAACTTGCCATTCTTCCATCGAGTTGGGCGATTCCTACACACAAGCATATCGTCGATTTATTAATCTTGAGCGCAAGCTCGAACGTCGCTCAAGCCTTAAGCAGCAATACTCTGCATTTATGCAAGAGTATTTGAACCTAAAGCACATGTCGCTTGTCGATCCTCTGGATATTGATCATTGCAAATATTTTCTTCCACATCACTGTGTCTTGAAGGAGGACAGCACGACTACCCAACTTCGGGTTGTGTTTGATGGATCGGCAGCGGCTTCTTCTGGACAGTCCCTCAATGACGTACACATGGCCGGACCTGTCTTTCAGGCAAAGCTGTTCAACACCTTGCTTAAATTTCGGACTTATGCCGTTGCTTTCATTGGGATTATCAATGTATTTTGTGGAGAGACTCACCCAAAGAAAAGGTACGTGTCTACAAGCTGGATACCGTGATGGCACCAAACCATCTTCATTTTTGGCAATTGGCTGTTGATGAAGCCGATGCGTTTCCTCTTGGGTCAATTGCGGTAATCTACGTTGATGACTTAATATCCAGTGCTAGCTCAGTCTCTGAGGCTATAGACAAAATGCAGCGATTTTATCTCATGGCAATTTCCGGCTTCGCAAATAGTGATCTGTTGATCTAAGCGATCCATCTTGTCCATGATTGTACATAATGATGACACTCTTGGTCTTATTGAACCTGCAATTGCTAGGTGCAACATTTTCCTGCAGCAACTGTGGAAAGCAAAGGTTGACCGGGACAAAAGCCTACAATTTGCACTAAGCTCTGCCTGGATGGACATCAGTAGCAGTTTTGAAAATGTCAGCCGCTTCAGTTTACCAAGATTAGTGCTACAGCCGCAGTCAGCATTTGAAGTGCATGGACTTTGCGATGCGAGTATTGAAGCTTATGGAGCCTGCATTTATATAGTATCCAGATCTTAACATCCCACTAGTCATCTTTTATGCTCAAAGTTTCGGGTAGCGCCATTGAAGTCGCTATCGGTTCCTAAACTGGAGTTGTCGGAGCAATGTTGCTATCTCACCTTATGCATGATGTTAAGTCGATGGGATGCTTCAGTGGACGGTATTACTGCTGGTGTGACTCTACTGTTACCTTGTCTTGGATCAATGATGACTCTAGCAACTTGTAATGGTCGCCGTTGGAGTCATTTCGGAATTGCTAATTTTTAAATTTTACCGCATTTTTTTGTTCGATAAAATTTGATAAAGTTTCGTAGCACCCAGCCTTCAGTGACCTCATTAGAAATGTTGCTGAGATCGGTCTCTTGGCTCTCAAAAGGAAAGAAGCAGCAATTCAAAATTCGAAAAAGAAAAGGTTTTTTTTTCTGCTTATAAAAGATCTGGCGGAGGCAGGCTGCAGCCTTTTCGCCTCGTGGTTTTATCAAAAGAAGTCCGCATCCTCCACGTCGGTTAGCTCGCCGATTGCTAAGGCAAAGAAAAAAGTGGTAAAAATTGCACACAAGTGCGAAAAAAAAACTGTGATAACCCAAATGAACCAATGCACTCCGCGCCGCGCGCTTGACAAATTATTATACCATATTTTTGGGAATTAAGGCCTGGTCACGACCACCGGCACTGGGAAAGAGCGAGACAACTCCACCTTGGAGGCCATCGCGGACAGCGATATTACAAGTTTTGCCTTCTACAAATTATAAGGTATGTGCCGCAACAAGCATGGCCAAATTTGTAATATTCTAAAGTCCAAATTCTCTTAGCGCACTTTGGATTAAAGTCCAAATCAACCCCACACCAGCGAAACGTGTGTTGGCGCAGTCGCTTCAGGTATGGGGGTGAAAAACCGCCCAATTAACAATCATTGGAATTCAATTTTCTTCATACTGGCTGGCATCAGTGCATCGCAACTAGCCGCCGATAGAAACCTGCGCTTCCGCATTTTTTTCACGTGAACAATTCTGTTCAAGAAGCAAAGTAATTTGTATATTCAAATTACTTATCAGTGATTGCCCCCAAAGATTCTGCAGAAGCAGAAATTATATGTTGTTGTTGTTGTGAGAGGCCATTATCAGCTTTTTTCTTTTAACACTTCAAGTGTTGGTGCAAGACAAAATTTAAAAAATTTAAAAACAAAATAAATAAATAAAAATTCAAAGGCAATAATCAAATAAGTGAAGAGTGAAAAGGGCATATAAAGCTCTTATATTAAGCCTTTGCATAAAATATATACGCACACACACCAGCCCATACATACACGCATCGGTGGGAAGCTTTCCAGCGTTGGACACATGTACGTGTAAAATTCTTTATATGTTGCTTTTTGTTTTTCGTAGGCTGAGCTTATCTGACATGCGAGCACTTACCGACATATATTAAGTTGTACGGAAAAAGCTTTCCGTCCGTGTGATCACATACACACATATGCGAAAGAAGATAGCCATGTCAGACGAGAGCAAGATTAATTTGATTTGCCTTATTATTTAAATATTATCCATGCCCACAAATAAAGAAAAAAAAATACCAAATAGAAGAAAAAAAAAAGAAAAAAAAAAAATTTTACAAGTTAACAACTTTCTGTAAACATACCTCTACAACACAAAATTTCCTTAAGCGTGTGCAATGCGAACAGCTATTTTTATTGTAAGCCTAGAGAGGACACTGTCCTCTGAATTACAGTGGTTGCGATAATTGTTCGCCCACTTGTGCTTTTATTGTATAATTCAGTGATCACCGCTATTATAAATTCCGTACACAGTGCTGTCGGGATATTTAGGCACACATTTTATCAATAATTGTTTAAACAAGTACATTTTGTCAAAAACAAAAAAACGACATTTTTTTCTTTAATTTAAATAATTAAAATTAAATTTTGAATAGTTTTTTATTAAAGCTTTTTTAATTTTTTTATAATTAATGTTTTTAATTAAAACGTTTGATAATTAATTTTTATGATTGCATTTTTAAATTGACAGTCTTAATTGAATTATTAGAACTTAATTTTTCTAATTAATTTTTTTAATTACGTTTTGTCATTAATTTGTATAATTAATACGTTTTTAAATTTAAATTTTGAGTTCATTAAGTCTTATAATTAGTTTTTTGATAAAATTTTTATACATTTTAATTAAATTAAATTACATTTTTTAAATTTGTAATTAATATGTAAGTCATTTCTTGATTCCATTTTATTCAATTTAAGTTTTGAAGGCATTGATTGCAGTAAATGTTCTTAATCCTTTTTTTGTTAACTATTAGAAGTACTTTTGTTAATTAAGTAAATCCCATTATGTGTCCCTACTGAGACTTAGCAACAACCCACACCCTCGCGAAAGAGCTACGATCCAGAGGATTCCGCCCGCTTTGTTCCTCAGTAGGAATAAACGTTCTCCAAATAAGAAAATGAAAAAATAAAATGTTTGCCGACCAATCGTAAGTACCCGACTACCAATTTTGATGTCGTCTACGCTCGAGCTGTCGACGAAAATGGCTACAAACTTCAATATCTTCGTGGCCAATCGTGTTGCTACAATTCAGGAACGAACTATGAGCATGGAGTGGTACTATGTTCCCACGGATCAAAATCCTGCAGACATACCATCCAGAGGTGCAACTCCAAGTCAACTCATGAAATCTGATATCTGGTTTCATGGGCCAGCCTTTCTTGTCAGGAATAAGGATGGATGGCCGCCGTCTTGTGCGCTCAAAGGACCTTCGATGGAACTTGGGAAGACTGTGTAGCTCTTCAAATCCCCTTATGAAGATATAACTGTTACTCATTTGCTCATATACAACGGATGTTTGATTACATCTTCAAATTTATTCATCGCCTTCGACATCAGGGTCTCAACGTTTCAGACATTCATCAAGGAACTATTATTCTTCTTCGTCTCGTCCAGAATGCCCATAAGTGGGAAGATATGAAGACTTTGCTAGCTCAAGAAGTCTAGCCCTATTGCATTGCCGTTGCCATTTATTGATAATTTTGGAGTTTTGAGCGTTGGTGGCCAATTGGACAACTCAAGTCTGCCTTATGATGCCCGACATCTAATCATCCTGCCTAAACACCACCCAATAACTCTGGCTATCATCAAAGAATTTCACGAGCGCAATCTGCACTCAGGACCTCGCGCGCTTATTGCCCATTTACGCCTTCAATATTGGCAAATGGGCTGTGTCTCGGGTTGTCAACAAGTGTGTTAGATGTTTCCGAGTTAAGCTACAGCTAATCGAGCATATCGTGGACAATTTACCAACAAAGCAGATTGAAGTATCTCGATCATTTTAAGTAACTGGAGTTGATTATTGTCGGCCCTTTTTCTACAATTCTGTTGTTCGCACCAGACCAGTCAAATTCTACATTTTGCTCTTCGTCTGCCTCGTTACCAAGGCTGTTCACTTGGAGCTGTTACAGGACTTAACAACATCATCATTTCTTTGCGCGCTGAGGAGATTCATCTCTACGCGTGGCAAGCCACAAACTTTGTGGGAGCCAAAAACAATCAGAAGGAGCTGAAAAATCTGGTTTTGAGCGATGCTCATGCTACTGCTGTTCATCAATTCTGCCTGGCTCACAACATTGATTGGCGTTTCATTCCACCTCGCTCTCCACACTTTGGCGGATTGTGGGAAGCAGCAGCGAAAACCGCCAAGCATAATTTTTACCGCTGTGTTGGCCAGTCGCTGCTCAGTTTTGATGAGTTGCGAACTCTTGTTTGCCAAATAGCGGCCAATATTAATTCTCGCCCTATAGTCTCAATTTCAGAAAATCCTGGCGACTTAGATGTTTTGACTCCGGCCCATTTTTTGATTGGCGGACCTCTAGCAACAATTTTCGAACCATATCTAACAAGGTTAAATTATAATCGCTTGGATGGCTGGCATCGAGTGATCTACCTACAGCAAACCTTTTGGTCACGTTGCAGATATCCAACTCGTCCAATTCAAGTGGATGACATTGTCCTCGTTAAGGACGAGAATCTGACTCCCACGAGCTGCCCACTCGCTAGAGTGCTTGCATTAATTCCAGGCAGAGATGGCATTGCTCGAGTTGCTGACTTGAAAACGCCGAAAGGAGTTATCAGAAGAGCCGTCAACAAGGAGGAAGAATAAAAAAGGGCCACATGCGCATGCACATAGAAAAATGAAAAAGTGATGTTAACAAAATAATAGACATACAAGTTTATCCATATTATATATATTTATACATCAATAAAAATAAATAATGTAAAATAAAAAAAAAAAACATGAAAAGGAGTAAGCAAACGGCAACCACTGACAGAAAAAACTAAAGGCCGACCAGCCGCCACCAAGGAAGAGATCGCCGGGGGCAATTGGGCTAACACAGGATCAGAGGAGTGCAATCCAGGGAACAGTAAGACGATCCGGAGCATAGCAACAGACCAATGAGTTGGTTCCCGTACAATTAATTACGGCCAATTGGCACGTCGTAATCAGCTGATCGTTCATAACCCCTAAGACACCAGTGATGCGGAATGCCGGCAGCAGTGATGCTCTTTTGGCCCATCAGTGATGTAGAAAAAATATATAAAATGTCTTCTGTAAACATTAAGTAATATAAATAGTTGTAAATATAAGTCATTTGTAAAAGAATTTAGTGTTGACCAACAGAGTATTAGGCATTAAAATTGTACAGTTACTAGATTAGAATATTGATGATGAGAAAATATGACAAAGTGTGAATTAAATAGTCTAGTGTAAAACGAAATGAAAACGAAGGCTTAAGTTAATGGGATTAGGTGAGGTGAGGGTATAGCAAACAGACGAAAGTGGAATGAATAACCAAAGGGAATTTCTCAAATAAATGTTGACGAGAGATTAAAAGGGAGGGACGGACACTCAAGCTGTATAACATCCGCACAGCCAACACAGTAGCGAGCGGTCTAGGCTGATAGAGATTTTTGTTTGTTTATTTATGAAAAAATTAAGAATTATTACAAATTATTGTTAACTTGCCGGTCGATCCTCATCTAAGCCGATAGCTAGCAACAAACACCAACAAAAATGTTACTGAGAGTGCGGGAGAGAGATTAATATACTGAGAGCGCACACAAAAGACACCGACAGGTAATAGCATAAAAATACAAAAACCAAAAGGTTAGCAGAACAACAATGCCACCGCATAGCGCAACAATATGCTTGAGTTGCTATTCGTTATTTCAATTAAAAAACTTTATTGGAGTGCAATTATTTGGAAAATAATTAATATTTAACTTTGTGTTTGTGTACACAAACCGAGGAAACACAAAGTCACAAACTTAACGTATGCACAAAAATAAATATATAATATAGATTAACACGAATGGAAATAAGAAATTACAATGTTCAAGAAGAAAACACGGCCGTTGCGAATGCCATGCAAACACCAAGCAGACTAGGAACACTTTGTAGTGAAATTGTTGGCGCATGGAGAGCTATTGAGCTTATCCAACAGATGCTGAATCGAAGTCGCATTGGGTAGGAAGAGCGTTGGGATTTTAACACCCTGAACTTGATTCTACTGCTCCTTATACCCTCACCTTCTACGGCTTCCCTAACCCCGTCTTCCAGGTTTTTGCCAGAATACGCCGAAATTTTCGTGTTACATTTTTTACAAGTCTTCATATGCCCAATAAAACTGCTTACACTTTATATTTATTAACTTTTGTTATTCCTGCGTCCCAGGCGAAAACAGCATCAACCCTGAATTCGTTTTGTCTATGTACATACGTAATTGTGCGTGACTTGGACCTTCCCTTAATGACACCACTACCATCTAAAAGCGCAAAAAATTATAATCCCTTGACTTAATTTTCTTCGACATCGTCGCTATTAATATTTTGGCGGGACGCTCTACAAGTTTTGCTGAAATTATAGTTTGCTGAAGTATCAGCTAAGGAAATATATTTTAAATCATTATGCCGCTGTATATAATGATTTAACAGACCAACGGAAAAAATATCTGTCTAGCTTCTTGGTAAGTTTTGAAGTTGTTGGACCGATGTATTGTCACTCGATTCTCTGGAAGTGATGTGTTAATTTAAAACTTACCATTACTGGTTTCGGACACACACAATCTCACACAATAATTTACGGGTTCCAAATCGAGAAAAAATTGATGACCAATATGCTGCCACTTTTGATTAATAGTTTATTTGTGGAGCTGTTTTATTCTTTCCACGGTATCGCATTCATTTAGAGATTCGTCATTGTGATTTGTTTATGTATTTAATTACATAACTATATCATGCATATGAATATTATATAAACTGAATGTCTATTTTAGCATAGAAAGAATATGTTTGTTATATGCACATACTTGAATTGAGCTGAAAGATCGCTTATGACAAATACATCGCTCCTTTAAGCCAGATCTAATCTCATTATATATTCCTCGTAAGTAAGGCTTAAATGGCCATAAGAATTGTCGAGATCACTTTTGGAAAAGGAAACAAAGTTTCTGTTTGTGGCATTGTAGCATATAGAATAACAAAGCGATTTCCCGCATACACGACTGTCCATGATTATGCTTTTTATACTCAATGAAGTGGAAAAACTCAGCATTTGTCTTTGATGAAATCAAAATCGCCAAGATTATTTGATAACTGAATGTCGTCCAAATATACCACCCTCAGCGTGTTCGTCAGAAACTCTCCATCCTTTTTTGTTTTAGTTGGCATTTGAAGCAAGTGATGCTTTATTTTCGGTCAGATGGTCAGACAAGGAAGAACGTTTATTCAAAATGGGGGTATCGAGCGCAGTATCGATATCCCTGTTATACAAATTAGTTATAAGTTATTGGAATGATGTATTGATCTGTTATATATTTTCAACAATCCCCCTCAATAACGTATCTTTATATGCCTGCTTCATGCATGGTACACAGAATTTTTAACAAATCTTGATTAATCAATTTTACCTCCAAAAAACTAAACTTTGGTAATTCATCCCTTGATTCCAATGCGACAACCAGATTATCATATGATTTGGGCAAACTTGCCAAGAGTAAAATAACATATATTTCCTCTTGCAGCGCAATGCCAATCTCCGATAACTGCTCCACCGTGTTCACAAAATGTGCAATGTACATTTGCATTTTCGCATTCTCGTTCATCCGCATGAAGAGTAGTCTCTTGAACAAATTGACCTTTCTCACTGTACTGATGGGCTGATGCATTGCTTTTAGTGTCATCCACGCAGTAGACGCCGAATTACATATCGTAATGTGACCAATCTCAGAACCTCTTATTGATATCGCTTGTTCTTGTTCTCACACAGAAAACTTTAGTTGGTATGCACACAGCAAATTAAATTATGAAAATTTCACTCGATTTTAAACGCGGCTTTTCAACGTAACCTTAGTTGCATTCCACTTTTGCTTTATGTCTGGGCCCATAACCTGTTCGGATTTGAATCGGCAAAGTGATGCTTTATGTTTGGCGGTCAGACAAAGAAGAACGTATATTCAATTTGTGCACTATTTCCATTGTTTGCTTAAGGAAATTAAGTTGTAATTTTTGTAATGGCCCCATAATCCATTTAATTTAATTTTATTGAATAGAGCCACACAAATTTACAATAAAATAGCATAATAAAAAATCAGAAAATTAGAAACCATATACTATGCCTCGGTACAAAAATAAAATCTGGTTAGGGAAATTTGTCGATCTTTAAATTTGAATTTTGGACTCGCACCCAAAGTTTAGCCGATACCGCCACCGTGCGATATATCGCAACGAATTTAACAGTGGGCTCTGTTGTCGGCAGCACCACTGTTAAAAGCTCAGCTGAAGAGAAGCTGCTGCTTCTTAGCTCTAGCTTCCTCCTTTTTTTCTATTATAGGTCGAGGAGCAAAAAGAGAAAAAGGCCACTTTATAATTATAAAATTATAAATTGAGAATTGGCAAGAAAGAAAACCAAATCTAACATTTTTTTAATCCATCCACGGCTTAAAGTGGAAGTGATCTTCATCGCTGATCGGAGCGGCAAAAACGTTCACTGGCAAGGTAGTTATTGCGCGACAAATTTAAATGTATCACAAAAGTAAAATTTTCCCGGCACATGGTTTCATTGGTAGGAGAGTATATTGTTGAAGGGCGGAAGGAAATAACCTGGACTCCTAACCCGCGATTGGTAAATATCCAATGGCGCGGATTAACGTTGTTTTAAAGTTCTGGCCTTAGCACTGTCCCCCAAGGCAGCATACAATTTTTTTTTCTGTGTTAAACCAAATAGATATATAAATATAAATACATATACATATATATATATATCAAATCAAATCATATATATAAAATAGAAACTCAAACAGACAAGAGTGCAGTGATCGGAAAGAAAATAAAATAAACCAAAATTAATAAGTAAGAGTGCTGTAGTCAGGTGAGCTCGACTACGATTTACCCTGAACCCAGCTGTTAAATTGTTGCGGCGGGCGGCGTGGCATCGATAGTTGGAGCTGCCAACAGGCAAACAGATGGTAACCCACAGATTTGAATTTTAAGAGAGTAGAGGAGAGGAAGTTTTTTAGAAAGAGAGAGGGATTTCGCGCTCAAGAAAGTGAGAGGGTAGAATATTATCCGAGCGGCGAGCAAAATGTGGAATAAAAAGGCCAATGATCTGATTTTTTGGAGGACAGTTGAAAGTCAGCGGCGAGAAGAAAGGAGTACGAAGGAGCGCAAAGTGCCGGAGTAAAAATTCTTAATTTTTCGGTGGAAAAAAAAGTGAACTCAAAAAAAAGAGGAATATCGGCACTAAATTTAAATTAAACACCGAAAAGGCAAACATACAATATTTAATAAAACCAATAGGCGGCAACAAATTCAAATAATAAAGAAAAATTTAAAGACCGAAAATACAAACATGCAAAGTGTATAAACCCAACCGGCAAAAAGTTTAAATATTTAAGTAAAAACGCCGAAATACACACCCGCCAAGTTTGATAAATCCGCCCCGGCGACGAACCATAATCCAAAATCGCCGACAAAGACACAAAAAATCTAAATGTAAACATAAACCGATTAAAGAAAATCCCCACCTGGAAAAGCTACTAGGAGCAGGCCGCCATCCGGAACCAACAGCTACAAGGAAGAGCAGGACGAGGGGAGGGAAGGATCGGAATCATACAACAAAATCGTGAGTCCGTTCCAATAAAATCACGGCGGAAAGAAATTTGTATCTGTCAACAGTGCGCAGGCCTAACGCCCCTCTCGCACAGCTGATCAGTGCTACATCAGAGATGCGCAACCGTCGACAGTGATGCGCTACTTTTTTGTTAGCTAAATTTGTAGATTATAGTTTATGTATTTATATTTTTTTGTTTGTTTGTTGCATTTGCAGCCCTATCGATATTCATTTATCGTATGCCACCACCAAAAGGTGAGATTTAAAGGGCCACATCGCCGAAAAGAGGAAGCAAGTGCCAGGGTCGGCGAGATCAGCGTTGCATTCTTCGCAAGGTGGCGCGGTGAAGGTTAAGGCGAAGTAACGCATGTAAAAAGAAAAAAAAAAAAACGCAGTGAGGCAGGTCGCATAGCGATTAAATTTGTGTGCCGTATAATCAAGGGATAAGTACCTTCAGGAGTGCATCAACCCTCCGCATTTGTTAGACGTTGTGAAGTCAAATTTGGCGTAAGTTTGACTGTTTGTATAAATGTTGTGCCGTTCTAATTTTGTGGTTCATGTTTAGGTGGCCGACGGCAGGTCACGCCGCAATTGTAAATCTCCGATTACACAGTCTAAAGTTGGCGCAACAACGACTTTGCCGTCGCGCCAAAATTACTGGATACGGCCTCGAAACTGCAGCGAGGGAAACAGTGGGCGAAAACACCACCGAGTATTGGCATTGCGCAAGCGCACCGACGGCGTATCTCTGCAGCCGGTGAGTGCGTTCCGGTACCCAGTACCCAGTCGCGTAGTCCGAGCGCAGCAAACTCAGCCGGACCCAGTACCCGGAATTTAAATTGAATTTAAATTGAACTAAAAATTATTAAACAAAAAAAGAGAAATTTATGTAACGATCAGAGTCACGCCCTGCCGAGTGCAAGCCGGCTGCGCGCATGTGATCAGTGCCGAACCCAAATTCAGCGCCCAGGGCGCAGCGCTCCAGCGCATCATCCTTCTGTATGTTTATGTAAATGTTAAATGTTATGTTAAGCAAAGTAAGTTATGTTGTAGAGCTATTCGTATTTATGTTCATGTATTTATCTGTTCATGTATTATCAGTTAATGTATTTATTTATCCACGTACCTAGTATTAATTTAAACTTTTAAGTAACCGTGTTCACCCAGAGAAAAAAAAACAAAAAACTATCGGCGTCCGGAGTTTTTGCCAGACTGCGGGAAACAGTTTTTCCACGAGCCCCCCCATACACCGAATACTTATATTAGAGCTCTGATAGGGTAGGGTAGGGATTGAGGGCCACCTAACGCTACATTCGCATTTGTCACATTTTTTTTATTTTGGTTTCGGGTTTGGCAAGATTCTCGATTCAAATTCAAATTTGAATAGCCGTTACAACATACAACGCTACCTAGCGGCGTATTTTGTCATAACCATAAGATATCATATAATGTTTGTCAATAAATTGTAAGAAAATAACTATGTTCTGTGAGTAAGTTTAATACAGGGGAGAATCGCCGGGAGCATGGCATAAATTGGTCGTCGACTCCAATTTAAGGGCGATGGGCAATCCGAATCCATGCAGGCCCATTGCAGGAAGGGCGGGTACGTCGTGGCCACAAACACCAGGCCCGTCAGCTGTTTCGTTTGTTTTGTGTGTGCATTGTAGGTCTTTATGTAGTGTTGTGTAGGTCGAGTTTTTTTTGGAGTCTGTACCGTCCACGGGCAGGGTTGGAGTTACCCACCTCTGAGAAGACCTCAGCTAGCCGAGGTTGCCCACTGAGAAACACTGGACGTGTTACATGTTGTAGTCTATTTAATTATTAGTTTATTCGTACGGCTAAAATTTGTTACATTAAGGCTTATCATCGATTAAGTTATCTTAATTATTAATTTTTATAAACAATTATTTACGCTGGGTAAATAACTCATTCCGGCTTTAAACTTTAATCGTCACCGAGGCATTCCTATTTTGGTTTTCTACGTGCCGAATGCTAGTTGATTATTTGGTGCAAATATTTTTTTTCTTTTGGCATACAACTTCTGTGAGTAGATACTCTCATATTTGTCCCGGGGAGCTCCGTATGGTACTTAAGGGTGTCCCCCAATGATCTGAAAACTCACCTTCATGTTGAAAAAAAATATAAAAAAATATAGATATATAAAATAACTTAATTTTTGAATATAGGTTATGTAAAAGGCTTTAAGCGGAAAGTAAGGCAGTTGTGAAGGCGTGGAAGGTCGAATAAAGTTTTGTCGGGTCTCGTTCGTTTAAATTAAATTTAGTGTAATAACTATATATACCAATAAGTCTGAGCATAAAATGTTAGCCGTAAGCTATGAACATTAAATATACGTAGTCAGTTAAAATGACGGCCTAAGTTTTGTAAATGGAGGGGAGGGGACCAAAAATGTTCTTGAGATAAGATGTGATCTTTGATATTAAAAGGGTGGGGCATTAACTATATGATTTCGCGCCAATAACAGCGAGGCCACCGTTGGACGTCGAAGTTAACGAATTTTTTTTGTTTTAAATAATTGTTGCCACTGTCCGCTAAATCAGCTGTTTAATAGTGATGTGTAGATTTAGATTAGATTAGGACAAACCGACACGTTGCAATATGGCGCCCAAATGCAAAAGGTTTTTTTCTGATGTAGGCTTTCGCTTACCTGGAATCAGAAAACATTTTTTTGTGCTTAAAAAAAAAATTAAAACACGAGACGACGAAATCTCGCTAGAAGTTGTCTGTCACTTTCGATCATTCTAGAGTCGCGGCTTGTTAGGAGCCCGAGGCACACTACAATCGTGCGATTTGGGGGTGATCGGAGGGGCAGTCGAACAATTCATTAGGGACCAGATTAGGGATTTGGAGGCTTACGCGGCTCATGGGAGTGAACGTACATTGCTCCAAAATATATTTTGTTTTGTCCGGCAGCGTTCATATCATTCTAAGGGCGGTGGTGTCATTACCGCTTTTTATTAGCAGGTGATTTGCCCACAGTTTTCTTAGATAATGATACTACGGTGATGGGCGAAACTGTGACAAAAATATGAGATTTTTTTTTTTAGTATAATTTTTGTGTCAGTGGTAATATAGTAAAATTGTATTTTCGTATTTCTTTCGTTGTTTTTGTTGTCGAAAATCGTCTGTTTTCTGGCTCGTAGCTGTCTACAGGGCTGTTTGGATGAGGAGTGGCCCATAGGACCAGTAAGGTCACTATGCGATGCATTCCGTGTCCAAGTAGGGCGGATGGATGGCTAGAGTTAAGAAGACGGAACGGATTAGAGACGCGGGTGAATAATCTCGATTGCCGGTCATCCACAAGGGGGATGACCTGAGCAATCGACAATTCAACCCAGGAGTCGGTATTTCATTCGGATGTAGCGCAGATATATCACATTCCAGTACTATTGAGATTTCTCTCCCCCCCTCATGGAATCGAAAATAAATCGTTTGCAAGGTTTTTGGTTTGATTGAATTATTCGTATATATATATAATTTTTTATTTTTTTTTTTGAGAGTTTTGTTTAGGTTCGGAACATTGTATTTATTATTATTTAGTATTAATTAGTTTATTATTATTGTCAATAATATTGTAATAATTTATAAAATTAATAATGGCAGCGGGAAGCGATCACGGACATCAAACACGTTCGCGAGGGCCGCGGAAAGACGACAGCATTTGGTCAGAAAACGAAGGACAAGAATCAGCTCCTTCGGCTCTGCCGTTTACCGCCGCCGGTCTTTCTCGTACCCCTGTTCGAAGTACGGATAAGGTACAGGCCGAATTGCAGGACTTACTGCCAGGACTGGGCTCTGCATAAAAGTCAGCTGTTAATGCAGCGTTGGCCCAAGCACACGCCATTATAGACAATCGCTGTCCCCAGGAATTGGAGATGCGATTAGGGACGAGATTCGCACCGGGATGCAAAGTATGATGCAGTTGTTGAATGAGGTGCTACGACCGGTAGTGGCCAGTCGAGAAATGGAAGCCGAAAAGCCGGTCAGGTCATCGGATTCTTCTTTGCCTCCAGGACCACCCAATGATATCAGGAGAGATATCACCGAAATACCACAGAATCGTGAGGCGATACCCAAGCGTAGTTTGGCAACCTCACCTGTCAGGCATCTAATTCCTCCTACACCTCCAACCAAGCCGACCCGTAGAGACGTAAGGGAAGGGATGGTTACTTATCCAGAAGTAGCAAATTTAGACCATCGACAGGCTCGGGATTGGCGAAATCCCGGGGTGGGTCGGAGAAGATGGGTCGACCATGAAGGTACGGAAGAGATATTCTTGGAAGATAGAGAGGTGGGGAATATCCTCTGAAGGAAACAGTCACCAATCCGCTGTTGAAGATTTCGTATTTAGAATCGAATATTTACAATACCAGTATCGTTGTCCTTGGGAGGAAACACTGAGGTCGTTTCATACGTTTTTGACAGGGAAAGCCAGAGAATGGTATTGGCTACATGTCCGTCAAGCAAGAGTCGACAGTTGGCCCTCTTTGAGGAAGGCACTTTTGGCCAAATTTCGTGGTCCATGGTCGGAGCATGACCGGATGCATGAACTGTTAAAACGGGAACAGCGTCGGGGGAAAGAGTGGAAGATTACATTCACTCTCTGCGACAGATGGCCTCCCGGTTGCAGAAACCATTGCCAGAGCGAGATCTGAGGGATAATATTGCCAGATACGTATACGCAATGGATATATTTACGGTGGACCAATTGCGGGACGAAGCATGTGAGGTAGAAAGGAGTTTTGGAAAGCGTTACGGCCGACCCATGCCTGGCGACTCTCAACGCTATTCGGCCGGAAGAAGGGCACTTGTGGACGAAGTGGAAGCTGAGAAAAAGTAATCGTGGATGAAATTAGATCTCTGATGTTGTGATTTCCGAAATTGTCTGTCGCCGGAGCGTAGACTGTTTTGTTACAAATGTGGATGTCCAGAGACCATCTCTCCTAAATGTCCAGAAAGCTCGGGAAACGGTCGGATGAGCGTGAAGAGGACGGGCGACTCACGTTCGAGAATTCAGTCCGGAAAGGAGAAGAAATAGGTAAACAGCCCGGAGAAATTGGTAAAAATAAAGACAGTAATGTAATCAAGCGTTTACCTCTCGAAGAAAGGTTAAGAAAATATTTAGAAGTAAGGAATAGAATATTTAGCGATAGACAATTAGAAGGAATGCGGATCGTGACACGTCGGGTCAGTGCGGCGTGGCGATCTAAAAGATTCACGGGTATTCGCGGAAGTATTGGTAGGCAAGTACACTTTAAGAGGTCTCTTGGATACTGGAGCGAGTGTCAGTTTGCTAGGGAAAGGCAGTCGGGAATTTATAGAAGCTCTAGGAATTACGATGCAACCATATGTGTCAATCGTTCGAACCGCCGGAGGCCAAGACAGATCGATAATCGGCCGAGTTGAGCTACCCATATCTTACCGAGATCTAACTAAAAATATCACCGTCTTTATATGTCCATACCTGGAGCAACGAGCATATTTAGGAATAGATTTTTGGCGAGCCTTTGAATTAGCCCCAGCCATTCTAGATCCCGATAAGCTTACTACGACAGAGAATCAAGTCGAAGAAGTGTGGGCAGTGTCCATGACACATTATAGGGAAGAAGAGGATGAAGTGGAGGAAGAGACCGATTCGTAGGAACTATCTAGAGATGAAAGATGGGAGTTGGAGACCGTAAAGAAGGAATTTCTATTGTTGGACGAGAGTAGATTGGGAAGGATTGACGTAGAGCGACACACAATCGAATTAGTCAAAGGGGCCCAACCGTTCAAAGACCGACCGTATCCATTATCACCAGCCATGCAGCAAATTGTGCACGACGAAGTAGATAAGATGTTTGAACTAGGGGTCAAAGAATAGAGCAATAGTCCGTGGAGTAATCGTACAACAATCGTACGAAGGGCGGGCAAAAATCGCTTCTGTTTAGATGCTCGAAAACTCAACGAATTGACCGTAATGGATGCCTATCCATTACCCCGTATAGAAGGCATACTGTCAAGAATAGACCAAACATACTACATCTCTAGCGTTGATTTAAAGTTTGCGTATTGGCAAGTAGAATTAGATAATAAAAGCAAGCCATATACCGGGCTATGCAATGCAGCCCAAAGACTTGTTCGGCTGATGGACAAAGTTATACCCGCCGAGTTACGATCCAACATTTTTGTCTACCTGGATGATCTGTTGATAATAGCTCTAGATTTTACAACCCATATAAAATATTTAAGAAGAGCGGGAGAATGTCTCAAGAAGGCAAACTTTTCCATAGGATTGCATAAATCCAAATTCTGTTTCAAAGCCCTGAGGTATATGGGATTCATTATTGGTGGTGGTATGCTACGCATGGATCCCAAGAGGGTAATAGCTATTAAAAGATTCCCAATACCACGGTCGCGAAAGGAAGTTCGCTTCTTCTTGGGCACCGCCGGTTGGTATAGGCATTTTATATGGGACTTCGCCAGTATAGCTGCACCCTTGACGGAAGCGTTGTAGAAAGGGGAAGGTAAATTTCTTTTAGGTACAGAAGCTATACAGGCAGTAGAGAATTTGAAGACCGCATTGACCACCGCGCCGATATTGGTTCACGCCAATTTTTCCAAGCGATTCTTTGTACAGTGCGACGCATCTCAGTTTGGAATAGGGTCTGTGTTGTTCCAGAAAATGACGAAAATCAAGAACAACCAATAGCTATCTTCTCCGCCAAATTAAATAAACATAAGAGGAACTATTCCGTCACAGAGAAGGAATGTTTGGCGGCGATAATGTCTATTAGGAAATTCAGACCGTATATCGAAGGAATACCATTTACATGTATCACTGACCACGCCAGTTAAAAATGGTTGATGTTCATGAAGGATCTAAGTGGGAGGTTAGCTCGTTGGTCCCTACAACTGCAGGGATATGATTTCTGTATAGAACATCGGAAAGGTACTGAAAACGTGGTGGCAGATACACTTTCTCGTAGTTTCGAGGAGATTGGTTTTGTTCCGGAGCAACTGTTGAGTTTTACAACCACGGAGTTTGAGTCGGAAGAATATCAAACATTGCTCGAGCATGTACGAAAGAATCAAGATCAGTTACCGGATACGAAGATAGAGGGAGACTTGCTGTTCGAGCGTACGGAGTTTGTTCGTCCGGAAGATGAATTAGAAGGAACGATTTGGAAGCTGTGGGTCCCTAACCCTTTGACAGCCGGACTGATTGAAAAGGCCCACATAGATGAAACGACAGGGCATGGTGGGATCTTTAAGACGTTGAGAAACTTGCGGCGTCATTTCTATTGGCCAGGCATGGCTGTTCAAGTGAAAGACTGGGTGAAGCAATGTAGGACATGCAAGGAATGTAAAGCACCAAACTTTCGGATGCAAATGGGAATTGGAAATGAGGTAGTAATGGAAAGACCCTTCCAAAAACTTTATATAGACTTTCTGGGGAAAAATCCAAGATCTATGACACTCTTGGATCTTCGTGGTCGTGGACCATTTTTCGAAATTCACATTTATAAAAGCAATGCGCGAGGCTACAACGTACAACGTGGTGAACTTTTTGGTTAGCGAAGTTTTTTATAAGTTCGGAGTACCCGAAAGCCTTCACTCTGATAACGGTCGTCAATTTGTGTCACGCACCTTTCAGAATATGATTGAATCTTTTAGGATTTCGCATATGCGCACGCCTGAGTACTCGCCACAAAGTAATGCTGCAGAACGGGTTAACGTCCATAAGAGCATACCTTGAGAAAGATCACCGAGACTGGGATTTGTACCTTCCCGAGATGGAGGTATCCATACGCAACGCCGTACACGCGGCCACAGGAGTTACGCCCTTCTTCGCAGTTTTCGGACATCATATGTTCCTCAACGGGGCTAGCTACAAACTAGCTCGAAAATTAGGGTCCATGTGCGAACAGGAGGTTTGTCATTTGCGTGCAGCGGATAAGATGCAACTCATTCGACAGGGGATCCAAAACCAGTTACATAAGGCGTATGAACGAAGTCACCAGCGTGGGGATGTTCGCATACGGGCATTTCATGCGAAGCCGGGCCAAGAAGTCTACCGACGGAACTTCGTTTTGAGTAACTTTGTGAAAGGCTTTAACGCCAAATTTGCTAAGAAATTCTTAAAAGCGAGATTGGTAAGACGAATCGGAAATAATGCCTACCTATTAGAGGACTTGCAAGGTAGATCCTTGGAGGTTTTTCATGCCAAGGACCTTCGGTCCTGAAACAAACCGTGGTGAGCCTCACGTGGGGCGCTGCGGGCGTCAAATGGGCAGCTCGTCCAGATTGAGATATTCCCGGAAATCCCCTCTGCTCCCAAGATTCCTTCAGTGGCGAGGCGTCCCTCTGAATCTCGGGGTGCTGTTGCGGCGGGCGGCGTGGCATCCATAGTTGGAGCTGCCAACAGGCAAACAGGTGGTAACCCACAGATTTGAATTTTCGCGCGCTCACGAAAGGGAGAGGGTAGAATATTATCCGAGCGGCGAGCAAAAGGTGGAATAAAAAGGGCAATGATCTGATTTTTTGGAGGACAGTTGAAAATCAGCGGCAAGAAGAATGGAGTTCGAAGGAGCGCAAAGTGCGGGAGTACAAATTCTTTATTTTTCGGTGGAAAAAAAAGTGAACTCAAAAAAAAGAGGAATATCGGGACTAAATTTAAATTAAACACCGAAAAGGCAAACATACAATATTTAATAAAACCAATAGGCGGCAACAAATTCAAATAATAAAGAAAAATTTAAAGACCGAAAATACAAACATGCAAAGTGTATAAACCCAACCGGCAAAAAGTTTAAATATTTAAGTAAAAACGCCGAAATACGCACCCGCCAAGTTTAATAAATCCGCCCCGGCGACGAACCATAATCCAAAATCGCCGACAAAGACACCAAAAATCTAAATGTAAACATAAACCGATTAAAGAAAATCCCCACCTGGAAAAGCTACTAGGAGCAGGCCGCCATCCGGAACCAACAGCTACAAGGAAGAGCAGGACGAGGGGAGGGAAGGATCGGAATCATACAACAAAATCGTGAGTCCGTTCCAATAAAATCACGGCGGAAAGAAATTTGTATCTGTCAACAGTGCGCAGGCCTAACGCCCCTCTCGCACAGCTGATCAGTGCTACATCAGAGATGCGCAACCGTCGACAGTGATGCGCTACTTTTTTGTTAGCTAAATTTGTAGATTATAGTTTATGTATTTATATTTTTTTGTTTGTTGTAGTCTATTTAATTATTAGCTTATTCGTACGGCTAAAATTTGTTACATTAAGGCTTATCATCGATTAAGTTATCTTAATTATTAATTTTTATAAACAATTATTTACGCTGGGTAAATAACTCATTCCGGCTTTAAACTTTAATCGTCACCGAGGCATTCCCATTTTGGTTTTCTACGTGCCGAATGCTAGTTGATTATTTGGTGCAAATATTTTTTTTCTTTTGGCATACAACTTCTGTGAGTAGATACTCTCATATTTGTCCCGGGGAGCTCCGTATGGTACTTAAGGGTGTCCCCCAATGATCTGAAAACTCACCTTCGTGTTGAAAAAAAATATAAAAAAATATAGATATATAAAATAACTTAATTTTTGAATATAGGTTATGTAAAAGGCTTTAAGCGGAAAGTAAGGCAATTGTGAAGGCGTGGAAGGTCGAATAAAGTTTTGTCGGGTCTCGTTCGTTTAAATTAAATTTAGTGTAATAACTATATATACCAATAAGTCTGAGCATAAAATGTTAGCCGTAAGCTATGAACATTAAATATACGTAGTCAGTTAAAATGACGACCTAAGTTTTGTAAATGGAGGGGAGGGGACCAAAAATGTTCTTGAGATAAGATGTGATCTTTGATATTAAAAGGGTGGGGCATTAACTATATGATTTCGCGCCAATAACAGCGAGGCCACCGTTGGACGTCGAAGTTAACGAATTTTTTTTGTTTTAAATAATTGTTGCCACTGTCCGCTAAATCAGCTGTTTAATAGTGATGTGTAGATTTAGATTAGATTAGGACAAACCGACACGTTACAATATGGCGCCCAAATGCAAAAGGTTTTTTTCTGATGTAGGCTTTCGCTTACCTGGAATCAGAAAACATTTTTTTGTGCTTAAAAAAAAAATTAAAACACGAGACGACGAAATCTCGCTAGAAGTTGTCTGTCACTTTCGATCATTCTAGAGTCGCGGCTTGTTAGGAGCCCGAGGCACACTACAATCGTGCGATTTGGGGGTGATCGGAGGGGCAGTCGAACAATTCATTAGGGACCAGATTAGGGATTTGGAGGCTTACGCGGCTCATGGGAGTGAACGTACATTGCTCCAAAATATATTTTGTTTTGTCCGGCAGCGTTCATATCATTCTAAGGGCGGTGGTGTCATTACCGCTTTTTATTAGCAGGTGATTTGCCCACAGTTTTCTTAGATAATGATACTACGGTGATGGGCGAAACTGTGACAAAAATATGAGATTTTTTTTTTTAGTATAATTTTTGTGTCAGTGGTAATATAGTAAAATTGTATTTTCGTATTTCTTTCGTTGTTTTTGTTGTCGAAAATCGTCTGTTTTCTGGCTCGTAGCTGTCTACAGGGCTGTTTGGATGAGGAGTGGCCCATAGGACCAGTAAGGTCACTATGCGATGCATTCCGTGTCCAAGTAGGGCGGATGGATGGCTAGAGTTAAGAAGACGGAACGGATTAGAGACGCGGGTGAATAATCTCGATTGCCGGTCATCCACAAGGGGGATGACCTGAGCAATCGACAATTCAACCCAGGAGTCGGTATTTCATTCGGATGTAGCGCAGATATATCACATTCCAGTACTATTGAGATTTCCCTCCCCCCCTCATGGAATCGAAAATAAATCGTTTGCAAGGTTTTTGGTTTGATTGAATTATTCGTATATATATATAATTTTTTATTTTTTTTTTTGAGAGTTTTGTTTAGGTTCGGAACATTGTATTTATTATTATTTAGTATTAATTAGTTTATTATTATTGTCAATAATATTGTAATAATTTATAAAATTAATAATGGCAGCGGGAAGCGATCACGGACATCAAACACGTTCGCGAGGGCCGCGGAAAGACGACAGCATTTGGTCAGAAAACGAAGGACAAGAATCAGCTCCTTCGGCTCTGCCGTTTACCGCCGCCGGTCTTTCTCGTACCCCTGTTCGAAGTACGGATAAGGTACAGGCCGAATTGCAGGACTTACCGCCAGGACTGGGCTCTGCATAAAAGTCAGCTGTTAATGCAGCGTTGGCCCAAGCACACGCCACTATAGACAATCGCTGTCCCCAGGAATTGGAGATGCGATTAGGGACGAGATTCGCACCGGGATGCAAAGTATGATGCAGTTGTTGAATGAGGTGCTACGACCGGTAGTGGCCAGTCGAGAAATGGAAGCCGAAAAGCCGGTCAGGTCATCGGATTCTTCTTTGCCTCCAGGACCACCCAATGATATCAGGAGAGATATCACCGAAATACCACAGAATCGTGAGGCGATACCCAAGCGTAGTTTGGCAACCTCACCTGTCAGGCATCTAATTCCTCCTACACCTCCAACCAAGCCGACCCGTAGAGACGTAAGGGAAGGGATGGTTACTTATCCAGAAGTAGCAAATTTAGACCATCGACAGGCTCGGGATTGGCGAAATCCCGGGGTGGGTCGGAGAAGATGGGTCGACCATGAAGGTACGGAAGAAGATCGCTACGAACCACCTTACGAGAATATCCATGATCGGCCGAGATATTCTTGGAAGATAGAGAGGTGGGGAATATCCTCTGACGGAAACAGTCACCAATCCGCTGTTGAAGATTTCGTATTTAGAATCGAATATTTACAATACCAGTATCGTTGTCCTTGGGGGGAAACACTGAGGTCGTTTGGCTACATGTCCGTCAAGCAAGAGTCGACAGTTGGCCCTCTTTGAGGAAGGCACTTTTGGCCAGATTTCGTGGTCCATGGTCGGAGCATGACCGGATGCATGAACTGTTAAAACGGGAACAGCGTCGGGGGAAAGAGTGGAAGATTACATTCACTCTATGCGACAGCTGGCCTCCCGGTTGCAGAAACCATTGCCAGAGCGAGATCTGGTCAAAATTATCAAGAAAGGGCTGAGGGATAATATTGCCAGATACGTATACGCAATGGATGGATTTACTGTGGACCAATTGCGGGACGAAGCATGTGAGGTAGAAAGGAGTTTTGGAAAGCGTTACGGCCGACCCATGCCTGGCGACTCTCAACGCTATTCGGCCGGAAGAAGGGCACTGGTCGACGAAGTGGAAGCTGAGAAAAAGTAATCGTGGATGAAATTAGATCTCTGATGTTGTGATTTCCGAAATTGTCTGTCGCCGGAGCGTAGACTGTTTTGTTACAAATGTGGATGTCCAGAGACCATCTCTCCTAAATGTCCAGAATGCTCGGGAAACGGTCGGATGAGCGTGAAGAGGACGGGCGACTCACGTTCGAGAATTCAGTCCGGAAAGGAGAAGAAATAGGTAAACAGCCCGGAGAAATTGGTAAAAATAAAGACAGGAATTTAATCAAGCGTTTACCTCTCGAAGAAAGGTTAAGAAAATATTTAGAAGTAAGGAATAGAATATTTAGCGATAGACAATTAGAAGGAATGCGGATCGTGACACGTCGGGTCA